>CALYLW010000110.1:0-94671 GCA_944989445.1 Ampullaceana balthica | reverse complement strand
AATTAGTGCCCTTTAACAGAATTAGTGCCCTTTGACAGAACTAGTGCCCTTTAACAGAACTAGTGCCCTTTAACAGAACTAGTTCCCTTTAACAGAACTGTTGCCCTTTAACAGAACTGGTGCCCTTTAACAGAACTGGTGCCCTTTAACAGAACTGGTGCCCTTTAACAGAACTAGCGCCCTTTAACAGAAATAGTGCCCTTTAACAGAACTAGTGCCCTTTAACAGAACTAGTGCACTTTAACAGAATTGGTGCCCTTTAACAGAACTAGTGCCCTTTAACAGAATTAGTGCCCTTTAACATAACTAGTGCCCTTTAACAGAACTAGTGCCCTTTAACAGAACTAGTGCCCTTTAACAGAAAAAGTGCCCTTTAACAGAACTAGTGCCCTTTAACAGAAATAGTGCCCTTTAACAGAACTAGTGCCCTTTAACAGAACTAGTGCCCTTTAACAGAACTAGTGCCCTTTAACAGAATTAGTGCCCTTTAACAGAACTAGTGCCCTTTAACAGAACTAGTGCCCTTTAACAGAACTAGTGCCCTTTAACAGAACTGGTGCCCTTTAACAGAACTAGTGCCCTTTAACAGAACTGGTGCCCTTTAACAGAACTAGTGCCCGTTTAACAGAACTGATGCCCTTTAACAGAACTGGGTGCCCTTTAACAGAATTAGTGCCCTTTAACAGAACTAGTGCTCTTTTACAGAACTAGTGCCCTTTAACAGAACTAGTGCCCTTTAACAGAACTAGTGCCCTTTAACAGAACTAGTGCCCTTTAACAGAATTAGTGCCCTTTAACAGAACTAGTGCCCTTTAACAGAACTAGTGCCCTTTAACAGAACTAGTGCCCTTTAACAGAACTAGTTGCCCTTTAACAGAACTAGTGCCCTTTAACAGAACTGGTGCCCTTTAACAGAACTGGTGCCCTTTAACAGAACTAGTGCCCTTTAACAGAAATAGTGCCTTTAACAGAACTAGTGCCCTTTAACAGAACTAGTGCACTTTAACAGAATGGTGCCCTTTAACAGAACTAGTGCCCTTTAACAGAATTAGTGCCCTTTAACAGAACTAGTGCCCTTTAACAGAACTAGTGCCCTTTAACAGAACTAGTGCCCTTTAACAGAACTAGTGCCCTTTAACAGAACTGGTGCCCTTTAACAGAACTAGTGCCCTTTAACAGAACTGGTGCCCTTTAACAGAACTGGTGCCCTTTAACAGAACTGGTGCCCTTTAACAGAACTAGTGCCGTTTAACAGAACTGAGTGCCCTTTAACAGAACTGGTGCCCTTTAACAGAACTAGTGCCCTTTAACAGAACTAGTGCCTTTTAACAGAACTAGTGCCCTTTAACAGAACTAGTGCCCTTTAACAGAACTAGTGCCCTTTAATAGAAATAGTGCCCTTTAACAGAACTAGTGCCCTTTAGCAGAAATAGTGCCCTTTAACAGAACTAGTGCCCTTTAACAGAACTGGTGCCCTTTAACAGAACTAGTGCCCTTTAACAGAACTGGTGCCCTTTAACAGAATTAGTGCCCTTTAACAGAACTAGTGCCCTTTAACAGAAATAGTGCCCTTTAACAGAACTAGTGCCCTTTAGCAGAAATAGTGCCCTTTAACAGAACTAGTGCCCTTTAACAGAATTAGTGCCCTTTAACAGAACTAGTGCCCTTTAACAGAATTAGTGCCCTTTAACAGAACTAGTGCCCTTTAACAGAACTAGTGCCCTTTAACAGAATTAGTGCCCTTTAACAGAACTGGTGCCCTTTAACAGAACTAGTGCCCTTTAACAGAACTGGTGCCCTTTAACAGAACTAGTGCCGTTTAACAGAACTGATGCCCTTTAACAGAACGGGTGCCCTTTAACAGAATTAGTGCCCTTTAACAGAATTAGTGCTCTTTTACAGAACTAGTGCCCTTTAACAGAACTAGTGCCCTTTAACAGAACTAGTGCCCTTTAGCAGAATTAGTGCCCTTTAACAGAATTAGTGCCCTTTGACAGAACTAGTGCCCTTTAACAGAACTAGTGCCCTTTAACAGAACTAGTTCCCTTTAACAGAACTGTTGCCCTTTAACAGAACTGGTGCCCTTTAACAGAACTGGTGCCCTTTAACAGAACTGGTGCCCTTTAACAGAACTAGCGCCCTTTAACAGAAATAGTGCCCTTTAACAGAACTAGTGCCCTTTAACAGAACTAGTGCACTTTAACAGAATTGGTGCCCTTTAACATAACTAGTGCCCTTTAACAGAACTAGTGCCCTTTAACAGAATTAGTGCCCTTTAACAGAACTGGTGCCCTTAAACAGAACTAGTGCCCTTTAACAGAACTAGTGCCCTTTAACAGAAACTGGTGCCCTTTAACAGAACTAGTGCCCTTTAACAGAACTGGTGCCCTTTAACAGAACTGGTGCCCTTTAACAGAACTGGTGCCCTTTAACAGAACTAGTGCCGTTTAACAGAACTGATGCCCTTTAACAGAACTGGTAGACCTTTAACAGAACTAGTGCCCTTTAACAGAACTAGTGCTCTTTTACAGAAGTAGTGCCCTTTAACAGAACTAGTGCCCTTTAACAGAACTAGTGCCCTTTAATAGAAAAAGTGCCCTTTAACAGAACTAGTGCCCTTTAGCAGAAATAGTGCCCTTTAACAGAACTAGTGCCCTTTAACAGAATTAGTGCCCTTTGACAGAACTAGTGCCCTTTAACAGAACTAGTGCCCTTTAACAGAACTAGTTCCCTTTAACAGAACTGTTGCCCTTTAACAGAACTGGTGCCCTTTAACAGAACTGGTGCCCTTTAACAGAACTGGTGCCCTTTAACAGAACTAGCGCCCTTTAACAGAAATAGTGCCCTTTAACAGAACTAGTGCCCTTTAACAGAACTAGTGCACTTTAACAGAATTGGTGCCCTTTAACAGAACTGGTGCCCTTTAACAGATCTAGTGCCCTTTAACAGAACTAGTGCCGTTTAACAGAACTAAATCCCTTTAACAGAACTAGTGCCCTTTAACAGAACTAGTGCCCTTTAACAGAAATAGTGCCCTTTAACAGAATAGTGCCCTTTAACAGAATTAGTGCCCTTTAACAGAACTAGTGCCCTTTAACAGAAAAAGTGCCCTTTAACAGAACTAGTGCCCTTTAACAGAAATAGTGCCCTTTAACAGAACTAGTGCACTTTAACAGAATTGGTGCCCTTTAACAGAACTGGTGCCCTTTAACAGATCTAGTGCCCTTTAACAGAACTAGTGCCGTTTAACAGAACTAAGTCCCTTTAACAGAACTAGTGCCCTTTAACAGAACTAGTGCCCTTTAACAGAAATAGTGCCCATTAACAGAGATAGTGCCCTTTAACAGAATTAGTGCCCTTTAACAGAACTAGTGCCCTTTAACAGACCTGGTGCCCTTTAACAGAACTGGTGCCCTTTAACAGAACTAGTGCCCTTTAACAGAACTGGTGCCCTTTAACAGAACTGGTGCCCTTTAACAGAACTAGTGCCCTTTAACAGAACTAGTGCCCTTTAACAGAACTGAGTGCCCTTTAACAGAACTGATGCCCTTTAACAGAACTGGTGCCCTTTAACAGAACTAGTGCCCTTTAACAGAACTAGTGCTCTTTTACAGAACTAGTGCCCTTTAACAGAACTAGTGCCCTTTAACAGAACTAGTGCCCTTTAACAGAAAAAGTGCCCTTTAACAGAACTAGTGCCCTTTAGCAGAAATAGTGCCCTTTAACAGAACTAGTGCCCTTTAACAGAATTAGTGCCCTTTGACAGAACTAGTGCCCTTTAACAGAACTAGTGCCCTTTAACAGAACTAGTGCCCTTTAACAGAACTGTTGCCCTTTAACAGAACTGGTGCCCTTTAACAGAACTAGCTGCCCTTTAACAGAAATAGTGCCCTTTAACAGAACTGGTGCCCTTTAACAGAACTAGTGCCCTTTAACAGAAATAGTGCCCTTTAACAGAACTAGTGCCCTTTAACAGAACTAGTGCCCTTTAACAGAACTGGTGCCCTTTAACAGAACTAGTGCCCTTTAACAGAACTAGTGCCCTTTAACAGAACTAGTGCCCTTTAACAGAACTAGTGCCCTTTAACAGAACTGGTGCCCTTTAACAGAACTAGTGCCCTTTAACAGAACTAGTGCCCTTTAACAGAACTGGTGCCCTTTAACAGAACTGGTGCCCTTTAACAGAACTAGTGCCGTTTAACAGAACTGATGCCCTTTAACAGAACTAGTGCCCTTTAACAGAATTGGTGCCCTTTAACAGAACTGGTGCCCTTTAACAGATCTAGTGCCCTTTAACAGAACTAGTGCCCGTTTAACAGAACTAGTGCCCTTTAACAGAACTAGTGCCCTTTAACAGAACTAGTGCCCTTTAACAGAAATAGTGCCCTTTAACAGAACTAGTGCCCTTTAACAGAATTAGTGCCCTTTAACAGAACTAGTGCCCTTTAACAGAACTAGTGCCCTTTAACAGAAACTAGTGCCCTTTAACAGAACTAGTGCCCTTTAACAGAATAGTGCCCTTTAACAGAACTAGTGCCCTTTAACAGAAATAGTGCCCTTTAACAGAACTAGTGCCCTTTAACAGAAATAGTGCCCTTTAACAGAACTAGTGCACTTTAACAGAACTGGTGCCCTTTAACAGAACTGGTGCCCTTTAACAGAATCTAGTGCCCTTTAACAGAACTAGTGCCCTTTAACAGAACTAGTGCCCTTTAACAGAACTAGTGCCCTTTAACAGAACTAGTGCCCTTTAACAGAAATAGTGCCCTTTAACAGAGATAGTGCCCTTTAACAGAACTAGTGCCCTTTAACAGAACTAGTGCCCTTTAACAGAACTGGTGCCCTTTAACAGAACTAGTGCCCTTTAACAGAAATAGTGCCCTTTAACAGAACTAGTGCCCTTTAACAGAAATAGTGCCCGTTTAACAGAACTGATGCCCTTTAACAGAACTGGTGCCCTTTAACAGAACTAGTGCCCTTTAACAGAACTAGTGCCCTTTAACAGAACTAGTGCCCTTTAACAGAACTAGTGCCCTTTAACAGAACTAGTGCCCTTTAACAGAATTAGTGCCCTTTAACAGAACTAGTGCCCTTTAACAGAACTAGTGCCCTTTAACAGAACTAGTGCCCTTTAACAGAACTAGTGCCCTTTAACAGAACTGGTGCCCTTTAACAGAACTAGTGCCCTTTAACAGAACTAGTGCCCTTTAACAGAAATAGTGCCCTTTAACAGAACTAGTGCCCTTTAACAGAACTAGTGCCCTTTAACAGAACTGGTGCCCTTTAACAGAACTAGTGCCCTTTAACAGAACTAGTGCCCTTTAACAGAACTAGTGCCCTTTAACAGAACTAGTGCCCTTTAACAGAACTAGTGCCCTTTAACAGAACTAGTGCCCTTTAACAGAACTAGTGCCCTTTAACAGAAATAGTGCCCTTTAACAGAACTAGTGCCCTTTAACAGAACTAGTGCCCTTTAACAGAACTAGTGCCCTTTAACAGAACTAGTGCCCTTTAACAGAACTAGTGCCCTTTAACAGAACTAGTGCCCTTTAACAGAACTAGTGCCCTTTAACAGAACTAGTGCCCTTTAACAGAACTAGTGCCCTTTAACAGAACTAGTGCCCTTTAACAGAACTGGTGCCCTTTAACAGAACTAGTGCCCTTTAACAGAACTGAGTGCCCTTTAACAGAACTGGTGCCCTTTAACAGAATTAGTGCCCTTTAACAGAAACTAGTGCCCTTTACAGAACTAGTGCCCTTTAACAGAACTAGTGCCCTTTAACAGAACTAGTGCCCTTTAACAGAACTAGTGCCCTTTAACAGAACTAGTGCCCTTTAACAGAACTAGTGCCCTTTAACAGAACTAGTGCCCTTTAACAGAACTAGTGCCCTTTAACAGAACTAGTGCCTTTTACAGAACTAGTGCCCTTTAACAGAACTAGTGCCCTTTAACAGAACTAGTGCCCTTTAACAGAACTAGTGCCCTTTAACAGAACTAGTGCCCTTTAACAGAACTAGTGCCCTTTAACAGAACTAGTGCCCTTTAACAGAACTAGTGCCCTTTAACAGAACTAGTGCCCTTTAACAGAACTAGTGCCCTTTAACAGAACTAGTGCCCTTTAGCAGAAATAGTGCCCTTTAACAGAACTAGTGCCCTTTAACAGAATTAGTGCCCTTTGACAGAACTAGTGCCCTTTAACAGAATTAGTGCCCTTTAACATAACTAGTGCCCTTTAACAGAACTAGTGCCCTTTAACAGAACTAGTGCCCTTTAACAGAACTGGTGCCCTTTAACAGAACTAGTGCCCTTTAACAGAACTGGTGCCCTTTAACAGAACTAGTGCCGTTTAACAGAACTGATGCCCTTTAACAGAACGGGTGCCCTTTAACAGAATTAGTGCCCTTTAACAGAACTAGTGCTCTTTTACAGAACTAGTGCCCTTTAACAGAACTAGTGCCCTTTAACAGAACTAGTGCCCTTTAGCAGAATTAGTGCCCTTTAACAGAATTAGTGCCCTTTGACAGAACTAGTGCCCTTTAAGAGAACTAGTGCCCTTTAACAGAACTAGTTCCCTTTAACAGAACTGTTGCCCTTTAACAGAACTGGTGCCCTTTAACAGAACTGGTGCCCTTTAACAGAACTGGTGCCCTTTAACAGAACTAGCGCCCTTTAACAGAAATAGTGCCCTTTAACAGAACTAGTGCCCTTTAACAGAACTAGTGCCCTTTAACAGAACTGGTGCCCTTTAACAGAACTAGTGCCCTTTAACAGAACTGGTGCCCTTTAACAGAACTGGTGCCCTTTAACAGAACTGGTGCCCTTTAACAGAACTGGTGCCCTTTAACAGAACTAGTGCCCTTTAACAGAACTGGTGCCCTTTAACAGAACTGGTGCCCTTTAACAGAACTGGTGCCCTTTAACAGAACTAGTGCCGTTTAACAGAACTGATGCCCTTTAACAGAACTGGTGCCCTTTAACAGAACTAGTGCCCTTTAACAGAACTAGTGCTCTTTTACAGAACTAGTGCCCTTTAACAGAACTAGTGCCCTTTAACAGAACTAGTGCCCTTTAATAGAAAAAGTGCCCTTTAACAGAACTAGTGCCCTTTAGCAGAAATAGTGCCCTTTAACAGAACTAGTGCCCTTTAACAGAACTGGTGCCCTTTAACAGAACTAGTGCCCTTTAACAGAACTGGTGCCCTTTAACAGAACTAGTGCCGTTTAACAGAACTGATGCCCTTTAACAGAACGGGTGCCCTTTAACAGAATTAGTGCCCTTTAACAGAACTAGTGCTCTTTTACAGAACTAGTGCCCTTTAACAGAACTAGTGCCCTTTAACAGAACTAGTGCCCTTTAGCAGAATTAGTGCCCTTTAACAGAATTAGTGCCCTTTGACAGAACTAGTGCCCTTTAACAGAACTAGTGCCCTTTAACAGAACTAGTTCCCTTTAACAGAACTGTTGCCCTTTAACAGAACTGGTGCCCTTTAACAGAACTGGTGCCCTTTAACAGAACTGGTGCCCTTTAACAGAACTAGCGCCCTTTAACAGAAATAGTGCCCTTTAACAGAACTAGTGCCCTTTAACAGAACTAGTGCACTTTAACAGAATTGGTGCCCTTTAACAGAACTAGTGCCCTTTAACAGAATTAGTGCCCTTTAACATAACTAGTGCCCTTTAACAGAACTAGTGCCCTTTAACAGAACTAGTGCCCTTTAACAGAAAAAGTGCCCTTTAACAGAACTAGTGCCCTTTAGCAGAAATAGTGCCCTTTAACAGAACTAGTGCCCTTTAACAGAATTAGTGCCCTTTGACAGAACTAGTGCCCTTTAACAGAATTAGTGCCCTTTAACATAACTAGTGCCCTTTAACAGAACTAGTGCCCTTTAACAGAACTAGTGCCCTTTAACAGAACTGGTGCCCTTTAACAGAACTAGTGCCCTTTAACAGAACTGGTACCCTTTAACAGAACTAGTGCCGTTTAACAGAACTGATGCCCTTTAACAGAACGGGTGCCCTTTAACAGAATTAGTGCCCTTTAACAGAACTAGTGCTCTTTTACAGAACTAGTGCCCTTTAACAGAACTAGTGCCCTTTAACAGAACTAGTGCCCTTTAGCAGAATTAGTGCCCTTTAACAGAATTAGTGCCCTTTGACAGAACTAGTGCCCTTTAACAGAACTAGTGCCCTTTAACAGAACTAGTTCCCTTTAACAGAACTGTTGCCCTTTAACAGAACTGGTGCCCTTTAACAGAACTGGTGCCCTTTAACAGAACTGGTGCCCTTTAACAGAACTAGCACCCTTTAACAGAAATAGTGCCTTTTAACAGAACTAGTGCCCTTTAACAGAACTAGTGCACTTTAACAGAATTGGTGCCCTTTAACAGAACTAGTGCCCTTTAACAGAATTAGTGCCCTTTAACATAACTAGTGCCCTTTAACAGAACTAGTGCCCTTTAACAGAACTAGTGCCCTTTAACAGAACTAGTGCCCTTTAACAGAACTGGTGCCCTTTAACAGAACTAGTGCCCTTTACCAGAACTGGTGCCCTTTAACAGAACTGGTGCCCTTTAACAGAACTGGTGCCCTTTAACAGAACTAGTGCCGTTTAACAGAACTGATGCCCTTTAACAGAACTGGTGCCCTTTAACAGAACTAGTGCCCTTTAACAGAACTAGTGCTCTTTTACAGAACTAGTACCCTTTAACAGAACTAGTGCCCTTTAACAGAACTAGTGCCCTTTAATAGAAAAAGTGCCCTTTAACAGAACTAGTGCCCTTTAGCAGAAATAGTGCCCTTTAACAGAACTAGTGCCCTTTAACAGAACTGGTGCCCTTTAACAGAACTAGTGCCCTTTAACAGAACTGGTGCCCTTTAACAGAATTAGTGCCCTTTAACAGAACTAGTGCCCTTTAACATAAAAAGTGCCCTTTAACAGAACTAGTGCCCTTTAGCAGAAATAGTGCCCTTTAACAGAACTAGTGCCCTTTAACAGAATTAGTGCCCTTTGACAGAACTAGTGCCCTTTAACAGAATTAGTGCCCTTTAACATAACTAGTGCCCTTTAACAGAACTAGTGCCCTTTAACAGAATTAGTGCCCTTTAACAGAACTGGTGCCCTTTAACAGAACTAGTGCCCTTTAACAGAACTGGTGCCCTTTAACAGAACTAGTGCCGTTTAACAGAACTGATGCCCTTTAACAGAACGGGTGCCCTTTAACAGAATTAGTGCCCTTTAACAGAATTAGTGCTCTTTTACAGAACTAGTGCCCTTTAACAGAACTAGTGCCCTTTAACAGAACTAGTGCCCTTTAGCAGAATTAGTGCCCTTTAACAGAATTAGTGCCCTTTGACAGAACTAGTGCCCTTTAACAGAACTAGTGCCCTTTAACAGAACTAGTTCCCTTTAACAGAACTGTTGCCCTTTAACAGAACTGGTGCCCTTTAACAGAACTGGTGCCCTTTAACAGAACTGGTGCCCTTTAACAGAACTAGCGCCCTTTAACAGAAATAGTGCCCTTTAACAGAACTAGTGCCCTTTAACAGAACTAGTGCACTTTAACAGAATTGGTGCCCTTTAACATAACTAGTGCCCTTTAACAGAACTAGTGCCCTTTAACAGAATTAGTGCCCTTTAACAGAACTGGTGCCCTTAAACAGAACTAGTGCCCTTTAACAGAACTAGTGCCCTTTAACAGAACTGGTGCCCTTTAACAGAACTAGTGCCCTTTAACAGAACTGGTGCCCTTTAACAGAACTGGTGCCCTTTAACAGAACTGGTGCCCTTTAACAGAACTAGTGCCGTTTAACAGAACTGATGCCCTTTAACAGAACTGGTAACCTTTAACAGAACTAGTGCCCTTTAACAGAACTAGTGCTCTTTTACAGAAGTAGTGCCCTTTAACAGAACTAGTGCCCTTTAACAGAACTAGTGCCCTTTAATAGAAAAAGTGCCCTTTAACAGAACTAGTGCCCTTTAGCAGAAATAGTGCCCTTTAACAGAACTAGTGCCCTTTAACAGAATTAGTGCCCTTTGACAGAACTAGTGCCCTTTAACAGAACTAGTGCCCTTTAACAGAACTAGTTCCCTTTAACAGAACTGTTGCCCTTTAACAGAACTGGTGCCCTTTAACAGAACTGGTGCCCTTTAACAGAACTGGTGCCCTTTAACAGAACTAGCGCCCTTTAACAGAAATAGTGCCCTTTAACAGAACTAGTGCCCTTTAACAGAACTAGTGCACTTTAACAGAATTGGTGCCCTTTAACAGAACTGGTGCCCTTTAACAGATCTAGTGCCCTTTAACAGAACTAGTGCCGTTTAACAGAACTAAATCCCTTTAACAGAACTAGTGCCCTTTAACAGAACTAGTGCCCTTTAACAGAAATAGTGCCCATTAACAGAGATAGTGCCCTTTAACAGAATTAGTGCCCTTTAACAGAACTAGTGCCCTTTAACAGAAAAAGTTCCCTTTAACAGAACTAGTGCCCTTTAACAGAAATAGTGCCCTTTAACAGAACTAGTGCACTTTAACAGAATTGGTGCCCTTTAACAGAACTGGTGCCCTTTAACAGATCTAGTGCCCTTTAACAGAACTAGTGCCGTTTAACAGAACTAAGTCCCTTTAACAGAACTAGTGCCCTTTAACAGAACTAGTGCCCTTTAACAGAAATAGTGCCCATTAACAGAGATAGTGCCCTTTAACAGAATTAGTGCCCTTTAACAGAACTAGTGCCCTTTAACAGACCTGGTGCCCTTTAACAGACCTGGTGCCCTTTAACAGAACTAGTGCCCTTTAACAGAACTGGTGCCCTTTAACAGAACTGGTGCCCTTTAACAGAACTGGTGCCCTTTAACAGAACTAGTGCCATTTAACAGAACTGATGCCCTTTAACAGAACTGATGCCCTTTAACAGAACTGGTGCCCTTTAACAGAACTAGTGCCCTTTAACAGAACTAGTGCTCTTTTACAGAACTAGTGCCCTTTAACAGAACTAGTGCCCTTTAACAGAACTAGTGCCCTTTAACAGAAAAAGTGCCCTTTAACAGAACTAGTGCCCTTTAGCAGAAATAGTGCCCTTTAACAGAACTAGTGCCCTTTAACAGAATTAGTGCCCTTTGACAGAACTAGTGCCCTTTAACAGAACTAGTGCCCTTTAACAGAACTAGTTCCCTTTAACAGAACTGTTGCCCTTTAACAGAACTGGTGCCCTTTAACAGAACTAGCGCCCTTTAACAGAAATAGTGCCCTTTAACAGAACTGGTGCCCTTTAACAGAACTAGCGCCCTTTAACAGAAATAGTGCCCTTTAACAGAACTAGTGCCCTTTAACAGAACTAGTGCACTTTAACAGAATTGGTGCCCTTTAACAGAACTAGTGCCCTTTAACAGAATTAGTGCCCTTTAACATAACTAGTGCCCTTTAACAGAACTAGTGCCCTTTAACAGAACTGGTGCCCTTTAACAGAACTAGTGCCCTTTAACAGAACTGGTGCCCTTTAACAGAACTGGTGCCCTTTAACAGAACTGGTGCCCTTTAACAGAACTAGTGCCGTTTAACAGAACTGATGCCCTTTAACAGAACTACTGCACTTTAACAGAATTGGTGCCCTTTAACAGAACTGGTGCCCTTTAACAGATCTAGTGCCCTTTAACAGAACTAGTGCCGTTTAACAGAACTAGTTCCCTTTAACAGAACTAGTTCCCTTTAACAGAACTAGTGCCCTTTAACAGAAATAGTGCCCTTTAACAGCGATAGTGCCCTTTAACAGAATTAGTGCCCTTTAACAGAACTAGTGCCCTTTAACAGAACTAGTGCCCTTTAACAGAAATAGTGCCCATTAACAGAGATAGTGCCCTTTAACAGAATTAGTGCCCTTTAACAGAACTAGTGCCCTTTAACAGAAAAAGTGCCCTTTAACAGAACTAGTGCCCTTTAACAGAAATAGTGCCCTTTAACAGAACTAGTGCACTTTAACAGAATTGGTGCCCTTTAACAGAACTGGTGCCCTTTAACAGATCTAGTGCCCTTTAACAGAACTAGTGCCGTTTAACAGAACTAAGTCCCTTTAACAGAACTAGTGCCCTTTAACAGAACTAGTGCCCTTTAACAGAAATAGTGCCCATTAACAGAGATAGTGCCCTTTAACAGAATTAGTGCCCTTTAACAGAACTATTGCCCTTTAACAGAACTGGTGCCCTTTAACAGAACTAGTGCCCTTTAACAGAAAAAGTGCCCTTTAACAGAACTAGTGCCCTTTAGCAGAAATAGTGCCCTTTAACAGAACTAGTGCCCTTTAACAGAATTAGTGCCCTTTGACAGAACTAGTGCCCTTTAACAGAATTAGTGCCCTTTAACAGAACTAGTGCCCTTTAACAGAACTAGTGCCCTTTAACAGAACTAGTGCCCTTTAACAGAACTGGTGCCCTTTAACAGAACTAGTGCCCTTTAACAGAACTGGTGCCCTTTAACAGAACTAGTGCCCGTTTAACAGAAACTGATGCCCTTTAACAGAACTGGTGCCCTTTAACAGAACTGGTGCCCTTTAACAGAACTGGTGCCCTTTAACAGAACTGGTGCCCTTTAACAGAACTAGTGCCGTTTAACAGAACTGATGCCCTTTAACAGAACTGGTGCCCTTTAACAGAACTAGTGCCCTTTAACAGAACTAGTGCTCTTTTACAGAACTAGTGCCCTTTAACAGAACTAGTGCCCTTTAACAGAACTAGTGCCCTTTAACAGAAAAAGTGCCCTTTAACAGAACTAGTGCCCTTTAGCAGAAATAGTGCCCTTTAACAGAACTAGTGCCCTTTAACAGAATTAGTGCCCTTTGACAGAACTAGTGCCCTTTAACAGAACTAGTGCCCTTTAACAGAACTAGTGCCCTTTAACAGAACTAGTGCCCTTTAACAGAACTAGTGCCCTTTAACAGAACTAGTGCCCTTTAACAGAACTGGTGCCCTTTAACAGAACTAGTGCCCGTTTAACAGAACTGATGCCCTTTAACAGAACGGGTGCCCTTTAACAGAATTAGTGCCCTTTAACAGAACTAGTGCTCTTTTACAGAACTAGTGCCCTTTAACAGAACTAGTGCCCTTTAACAGAACTAGTGCCCTTTAGCAGAACTAGTGCCCTTTAACAGAACTAGTGCCCTTTAACAGAACTAGTGCCCTTTAACAGAACTAGTGCCCTTTAACAGAACTAGTGCCCTTTAACAGAACTAGTGCCCTTTAACAGAACTGTGCCCTTTAACAGAACTGGTGCCCTTTAACAGAACTAGTGCCCTTTAACAGAACTGGTGCCCTTTAACAGAACTAGTGCCCTTTAACAGAAATAGTGCCCTTTAACAGAACTAGTGCCCTTTAACAGAACTAGTGCCCTTTAACAGAACTAGTGCCCTTTAACAGAATAGTGCCCTTTAACAGAACTAGTGCCCTTTAACAGAATAGTGCCCTTTAACAGAACTAGTGCCCTTTAACAGAACTAGTGCCCTTTAACAGAACTAGTGCCCTTTAACAGAACTAGTGCCCTTTAACAGAACTAGTGCCCTTTAACAGAACTAGTGCCCTTTAACAGAACTAGTGCCCTTTAACAGAACTAGTGCCCTTTAACAGAACTGGTGCCCTTTAACAGAACTGGTGCCCTTTAACAGAACTGGTGCCCTTTAACAGAACTGGTGCCGTTTAACAGAACTGATGCCCTTTAACAGAACTGGTGCCCTTTAACAGAACTAGTGCCCTTTAACAGAACTAGTGCTCTTTTACAGAACTAGTGCCCTTTAACAGAACTAGTGCCCTTTAACAGAACTAGTGCCCTTTAATAGAAAAAGTGCCCTTTAATAGAAAAAGTGCCCTTTAACAGAACTAGTGCCCTTTAGCAGAAATAGTGCCCTTTAACAGAACTAGTGCCCTTTAACAGAATTAGTGCCCTTTGACAGAACTAGTGCCCTTTAACAGAACTAGTGCCCTTTAACAGAACTAGTTCCCTTTAACAGAACTGTTGCCCTTTAACAGAACTGGTGCCCTTTAACAGAACTGGTGCCCTTTAACAGAACTGGTGCCCTTTAACAGAACTAGCGCCCTTTAACAGAAATAGTGCCCTTTAACAGAACTAGTGCCCTTTAACAGAACTAGTGCACTTTAACAGAATTGGTGCCCTTTAACAGAACTGGTGCCCTTTAACAGATCTAGTGCCCTTTAACAGAACTAGTGCCGTTTAACAGAACTAAATCCCTTTAACAGAACTAGTGCCCTTTAACAGAACTAGTGCCCTTTAACAGAAATAGTGCCCATTAACAGAGATAGTGCCCTTTAACAGAATTAGTGCCCTTTAACAGAACTAGTGCCCTTTAACAGAAAAAGTGCCCTTTAACAGAACTAGTGCCCTTTAACAGAAATAGTGCCCTTTAACAGAACTAGTGCACTTTAACAGAATTGGTGCCCTTTAACAGAACTGGTGCCCTTTAACAGATCTAGTGCCCTTTAACAGAACTAGTGCCGTTTAACAGAACTAAGTCCCTTTAACAGAACTAGTGCCCTTTAACAGAACTAGTGCCCTTTAACAGAAATAGTGCCCATTAACAGAGATAGTGCCCTTTAACAGAATTAGTGCCCTTTAACAGAACTAGTGCCCTTTAACAGACCTGGTGCCCTTTAACAGAACTAGTGCCCTTTAACAGAACTGGTGCCCTTTAACAGAACTGGTGCCCTTTAACAGAACTGGTGCCCTTTAACAGAACTAGTGCCGTTTAACAGAACTGATGCCCTTTAACAGAACTGGTGCCCTTTAACAGAACTAGTGCCCTTTAACAGAACTAGTGCTCTTTTACAGAACTAGTGCCCTTTAACAGAACTAGTGCCCTTTAACAGAACTAGTGCCCTTTAACAGAAAAAGTGCCCTTTAACAGAACTAGTGCCCTTTAGCAGAAATAGTGCCCTTTAACAGAACTAGTGCCCTTTAACAGAATTAGTGCCCTTTGACAGAACTAGTGCCCTTTAACAGAACTAGTGCCCTTTAACAGAACTAGTTCCCTTTAACAGAACTGTTGCCCTTTAACAGAACTGGTGCCCTTTAACAGAACTGGTGCCCTTTAACAGAACTAGCGCCCTTTAACAGAAATAGTGCCCTTTAACAGAACTGGTGCCCTTTAACAGAACTAGCGCCCTTTAACAGAAATAGTGCCCTTTAACAGAACTAGTGCCCTTTAACAGAACTAGTGCACTTTAACAGAATTGGTGCCCTTTAACAGAACTAGTGCCCTTTAACAGAATTAGTGCCCTTTAACATAACTAGTGCCCTTTAACAGAACTAGTGCCCTTTAACAGAACTGGTGCCCTTTAACAGAACTAGTGCCCTTTAACAGAACTGGTGCCCTTTAACAGAACTGGTGCCCTTTAACAGAACTGGTGCCCTTTAACAGAACTAGTGCCGTTTAACAGAACTGATGCCCTTTAACAGAACTACTGCACTTTAACAGAATTGGTGCCCTTTAACAGAACTGGTGCCCTTTAACAGATCTAGTGCCCTTTAACAGAACTAGTGCCGTTTAACAGAACTAGTTCCCTTTAACAGAACTAGTTCCCTTTAACAGAACTAGTTCCCTTTAACAGAACTAGTGCCCTTTAACAGAAATAGTGCCCTTTAACAGCGATAGTGCCCTTTAACAGAATTAGTGCCATTTAACAGAACTAGTGCCCTTTAACAGAACTAGTGCCCTTTAACAGAAATAGTGCCCATTAACAGAGATAGTGCCCTTTAACAGAATTAGTGCCCTTTAACAGAACTAGTGCCCTTTAACAGAAAAAGTGCCCTTTAACAGAACTAGTGCCCTTTAACAGAAATAGTGCCCTTTAACAGAACTAGTGCACTTTAACAGAATTGGTGCCCTTTAACAGAACTGGTGCCCTTTAACAGATCTAGTGCCCTTTAACAGAACTAGTGCCGTTTAACAGAACTAAGTCCCTTTAACAGAACTAGTGCCCTTTAACAGAACTAGTGCCCTTTAACAGAAATAGTGCCCATTAACAGAGATAGTGCCCTTTAACAGAATTAGTGCCCTTTAACAGAACAAGTGCCCTTTAACAGAACTGGTGCCCTTTAACAGAACTAGTGCCCTTTAACAGAACTGGTGCCCTTTAACAGAACTGGTGCCCTTTAACAGAACTGGTGCCCTTTAACAGAACTAGTGCCGTTTAACAGAACTGATGCCCTTTAACAGAACTGGTGCCCTTTAACAGAACTAGTGCCCTTTAACAGAACTAGTGCTCTTTTACAGAACTAGTGCCCTTTAACAGAACTAGTGCCCTTTAACAGAACTAGTGCCCTTTAACAGAAAAAGTGCCCTTTAACAGAACTAGTGCCCTTTAGCAGAAATAGTGCCCTTTAACAGAACTAGTGCCCTTTAACAGAATAAGTGCCCTTTGACAGAACTAGTGCCCTTTAACAGAACTAGTGCCCTTTAACAGAACTAGTTCCCTTTAACAGAACTGTTGCCCTTTAACAGAACTGGTGCCCTTTAACAGAACTGGTGCCCTTTAACAGAACTGGTGCCCTTTAACAGAACTAGCGCCCTTTAACAGAAATAGTGCCCTTTAACAGAACTGGTGCCCTTTAACAGAACTAGCGCCCTTTAACAGAAATAGTGCCCTTTAACAGAACTAGTGCCCTTTAACAGAACTAGTGCACTTTAACAGAATTGGTGCCCTTTAACAGAACTAGTGCCCTTTAACAGAATTAGTGCCCTTTAACATAACTAGTGCCCTTTAACAGAACTAGTGCCCTTTAACAGAACTGGTGCCCTTTAACAGAACTAGTGCCCTTTAACAGAACTGGTGCCCTTTAACAGAACTGGTGCCCTTTAACAGAACTGGTGCCCTTTAACAGAACTAGTGCCGTTTAACAGAACTGATGCCCTTTAACAGAACTACTGCACTTTAACAGAATTGGTGCCCTTTAACAGAACTGGTGCCCTTTAACAGAACTAGTGCCCTTTAACAGAACTAGTGCCCGTTTAACAGAACTAGTGCCCTTTAACAGAACTAGTGCCCTTTAACAGAACTAGTGCCCTTTAACAGAAATAGTGCCCTTTAACAGAACTAGTGCCCTTTAACAGAATTAGTGCCCTTTAACAGAACTAGTGCCCTTTAACAGAACTAGTGCCCTTTAACAGAACTAGTGCCCTTTAACAGAAATAGTGCCCTTTAACAGAACTAGTGCCCTTTAACAGAAACTAGTGCCCTTTAACAGAACTAGTGCCCTTTAACAGAACTGGTGCCCTTTAACAGAACTGGTGCCCTTTAACAGAAATAGTGCCCTTTAACAGAACTAGTGCCCTTTAACAGAACTAGTGCCCTTTAACAGAACTAGTGCCCTTTAACAGAAATAGTGCCCTTTAACAGAATAGTGCCCTTTAACAGAACTAGTGCCCTTTAACAGAACTAGTGCCCTTTAACAGAACTAGTGCCCTTTAACAGAACTAGTGCCCTTTAACAGAACTGGTGCCCTTTAACAGAAATAGTGCCCTTTAACAGAACTAGTGCCCTTTAACAGAACTAGTGCCCTTTAACAGAACTAGTGCCCTTTAACAGAACTAGTGCCCTTTAACAGAACTGGTGCCCTTTAACAGAACTAGTGCCCTTTAACAGAAATAGTGCCCTTTAACAGAAATAGTGCCCTTTAACAGAACTAGTGCCCTTTAACAGAATTAGTGCCCTTTAACAGAACTAGTGCCCTTTAACAGAATTAGTGCCCTTTAACAGAACTAGTGCCCTTTAACAGAATTAGTGCCCTTTGACAGAACTAGTGCCCTTTAACAGAACTAGTGCCCTTTAACAGAACTAGTGCCCTTTAACAGAAATAGTGCACTTTAACAGAAATAGTGCCCTTTAACAGAAATAGTGCCCTTTAACAGAACTAGTGCCCTTTAACAGAACTAGTGCCCTTTAACAGAACTGGTGTCCCTTTAACAGAACTGGTGTCCCTTTAACAGAAATAGTGCCCTTTAACAGAACTAGTGCCCTTTAACAGCACTAGTGCCCTTTTACAGAACTACTGTCCTTTAACAGAACTAGTGCACTTTTACAGAACTAGTGCCCTTTAACAGAACTAGTGCCCTTTAACAGAAATAGTGCCCTTTAACAGAAAAAGTGCCCTTTATCAGAACTAGTGCCCTTTAACAGAATTAGTGCCCTTTAACAGAACTAGTGCCCTTTAACAGAATTAGTGCCCTTTAACAGAACTAGTGCCCTTTAACAGAACTAGTGCACTTTAACAGAATTGGTGCCCTTTAACAGAACTGGTGCCCTTTAACAGATCTAGTGCCCTTTAACAGAACTAGTGCCGTTTAACAGAACTAAGTCCCTTTAACAGAACTAGTGCCCTTTAACAGAACTAGTGCCCTTTAACAGAAATAGTGCCCATTAACAGAGATAGTGCCCTTTAACAGAATTAGTGCCCTTTAACAGAACTAGTGCCCTTTAACAGAAAAAGTGCCCTTTAACAGAACTAGTGCCCTTTAACAGAAATAGTGCCCTTTAACAGAACTAGTGCACTTTAACAGAATTGGTGCCCTTTAACAGAACTGGTGCCCTTTAACAGATCTAGTGCCCTTTAACAGAACTAGTGCCGTTTAACAGAACTAAGTCCCTTTAACAGAACTAGTGCCCTTTAACAGAACTAGTGCCCTTTAACAGAAATAGTGCCCATTAACAGAGATAGTGCCCTTTAACAGAATTAGTGCCCTTTAACAGAACTAGTGCCCTTTAACAGAACTGGTGCCCTTTAACAGAACTAGTGCTCTTTAACAGAACTGGTGCCCTTTAACAGAACTGGTGCCCTTTAACAGAACTGGTGCCCTTTAACAGAACTAGTGCCGTTTAACAGAACTGATGCCCTTTAACAGAACTGGTGCCCTTTAACAGAACTAGTGCCCTTTAACAGAACTAGTGCTCTTTTTACAGAACTAGTGCCCTTTAACAGAACTAGTGCCCTTTAACAGAAATAGTGCCCTTTAACAGAACTAGTGCCCTTTAGCAGAAATAGTGCCCTTTAACAGAACTAGTGCCCTTTAACAGAATTAGTGCCCTTTGACAGAACTAGTGCCCTTTAACAGAACTAGTGCCCTTTAACAGAACTAGTTCCCTTTAACAGAACTGTTGCCCTTTAACAGAACTGCTGCCCTTAAACAGAACTGGTGCCCTTTAACAGAACTGGTGCCCTTTAACAGAACTAGCGCCCTTTAACAGAAATAGTGCCCTTTAACAGAATTGGTGCCCTTTAACAGAACTAGTGCCCTTTAGCAGAAATAGTGCCCTTTAACAGAACTAGTGCCCTTTAACAGAATTAGTGCCCTTTGACAGAACTAGTGCCCTTTAACAGAACTAGTGCCCTTTAACAGAACTAGTTCCCTTTAACAGAACTGTTGCCCTTTAACAGAACTGGTGCCCTTTAACAGAACTGGTGCCCTTTAACAGAACTGGTGCCCTTTAACAGAACTAGCGCCCTTTAACAGAAATAGTGCCCTTTAACAGAACTAGTGCCCTTTAACAGAACTAGTGCACTTTAACAGAATTGGTGCCCTTTAACAGAACTGGTGCCCTTTAACAGATCTAGTGCCCTTTAACAGAACTAGTGCCGTTTAACAGAACTAAGTGCCCTTTAACAGAACTAGTGCCCTTTAACAGAACTAGTGCCCTTTAACAGAAATAGTGCCCATTAACAGAGATAGTGCCCTTTAACAGAATTAGTGCCCTTTAACAGAACTAGTGCCCTTTAACAGAAAAAGTGCCCTTTAACAGAACTAGTGCCCTTTAACAGAAATAGTGCCCTTTAACAGAACTAGTGCCCTTTAACAGAATTAGTGCCCTTTAACAGAACTAGTGCCCTTTAACAGAACTAGTGCCCTTTAACAGAACTAGTGCCCTTTAACAGAACTGGTGCCCTTTAACAGAGCTAGTGCCCTTTAACAGAACTGGTGCCATTTAACAGAACTGGTGCCCTTTAACAGAACTAGTGCCCTTTAACAGAACTGGTGCCCTTTAACAGAACTGGTGCCCTTTAACAGAACTGGTTCCCTTTAACAGAACTGGTGCCCTTTAACAGAACTAGTGCCCTTTAATAGAACTAGTGCCCTTTAACAGAAATAGTGCCCTTTAACAGAACTAGTGCCCTTTAATAGAACTAGTGCCATTTAACAGAACTAGTGCCCTTTAACATAACTAGTGCCCTTTAACAGAACTAGTGCCCTTTTACAGAACTAGTGCCCTTTAACAGAACTAGTGCCCTTTAACAGAACTAGTGCCCTTTTACAGAAATGGTTCCCTTTAAAAGAAATAGTGCCCTTTAACAGAAAAAGTGCCCTTTAACAGAACGTTTCCCTAAAACAGAAATAGTGCCCTTTAACAGAACGGTTGCCTAATACAGAAATAGTGCCCATTAACAGAACGTTGCCCTGAAACAGAAATAGTGCCCTTTAACAGAACGTTGCCCTAAAACAGAAATAGTGCCCTTTAACAGAACGTTGCCCTAAAACAGAAATAGTGCCCTTTAACAGAACGTTTCCCTAAAACAGAAATAGTGCCCTTTAACAGAACGTTGCCCTAAAACAGAAATAGTGCGCTTTAACAGAACGGTTGCCTAATACAGAAATAGTGCCCTTTAACAGAACGTTGCCCTGAAACAGAAATAGTGCCCTTGCAACTGAACGTTCCCATAAAACAGAAATAGTGCCCTTTAACAGAACGTTGCCCTGAAACAGAAATAGTGCCCTTTAACAGAAAGTTGCCCTAAAACAAAAATAGTGCCCTTTAACAGAACGTTGCCCTAAAACAGAACGGAAACTCTATAAAAGAAATTGTGCCTTTAAATAGAAATAGTGGACTAACACAGTACCAGAGCAACCACCCAACATATCACAACCCTCCACTGTGGCCCTAATATACTAGAACTAGTGCATTTGACGCGCGCGCATGACACCCAACGCCCTCCATATCCAAACCGTTGCCCTATAAAAGCGAGTCCTCGCAAACCCCTGCTTTCAACAGCACGCACCATACACACACACAACAGTCTCCAAACCCAACCCTAGCCCGATAACACACCTCACATGTCAATAACCTTTACAAGCACCACCGAAAGACTAAACAAGCAATCACACCAACTAATGCCCAAAACACAACTAAAGTGCACTATAACACAACTAATTATGGCTAATAATATATGTCATCAACTATAGAGCTCACTCATATACATTTCAACGCTACACGCCTCTCACACAACTAACTGCCACTAATAATCACTTAATACACAACGCCCTATCGACACACTATATGCACTATTCCCACACACTCGCATGATGTACTTTACATACCACGCGCACAAAACCTCCCAACAACACCCACCAATACACCCCCCCACCATCCCACACCCCCCACCCCACACCCCCACCATCCCCCCAACACCCCCCCCACCATCCACACCCCCCCCCACCAATCCACCCACCCCCCCCACCATCCCCAACCCAAACAACCTCCCACAACCCCCCACCATCCCAACCCCCCCCCACCATCCCCACACACCCCCCCAAAATCCCCAAACCCCCCCACCTATTTCACACATCTATTCATGTATGTGTGGTGTGTTATTTAAAACTGCAAACACCAAACATCAAACAACACACATATCTCATCGCTCGGTACATGTTAGCTTAACTTATGCAACAGTGTAATTCTTTTTTCCTAGTGTGAATTAGTCCCTGATCTGTGTCTAACTACCCATTTTCTGCCCACTGTGTGTGTTTGTGTAGATATATTTATATAGATATGCTACCTAGCCCTAGAATTATATATATATAACCTACCACCCCCCTGGTTTCGCGTGTGTTTCCCCAATAACCACAACTAATGACCCTATAACACAACTAATGCCCTAACTTTTATTAGCACTCTATTACTAATGCATGCTCTATAACGACAACTATAGTTTAGATGTCTCTGTTCTATAACACAACTACTGACACATAACATCCCCTACTCGCGCTATAAAGAGTCGAGAGTGTGAGTGACCCTGATATAACACAACTAATGCCCTGTGATGTCGAGTGAACTGCCAGCATATAGATATATCATGGTTGTTTCGTTCTCGTGTGTGTGTGTGGAGAGATGTCTTGATATTGCACTATATTGCAACCCTCACACACCTCACGCTCACACTCCCTACACACACACTGTTGGTTTTTCATTGTT
Source organism: Ampullaceana balthica (assembly GCA_944989445.1). Taxonomy (NCBI): domain Eukaryota; kingdom Metazoa; phylum Mollusca; class Gastropoda; family Lymnaeidae; genus Ampullaceana; species Ampullaceana balthica. The sequence continues at coordinate 72,434 of CALYLW010000110.1, read as the reverse complement.
CGCTGGTTCTATTTGTCTCGTGATGTGTCCCCAATGCTCCACACCCGACAACGGCCACCTCACACATCTGGATCTGAACGCTGTGGGTGTGTAGATCTAGGATGAGTCTGCCACACACACACCACCAATCATACACAACAGTAAGTTCTGTGATGTTCTACGCGTCGCGGGAGGCGTCACGCACCGCCTCGCTCATCATTGCCTCTTTATCAAGTGTAAAAGCTCATGTACACACGCAAATATTGAAATAATCTCATTTCCAATATTTCTTACACTTCAATCAAAACTGAATCCCCACATTTTCACCGAACTTTTAAAAACTATGTTCTCTTCCCAGCAATCCTCGAAATCTTTTCACACCTCACCTCTCGTCAGAGCCTCGAGCAGTGTGTAATCTCTCTGTCAATTCTCCGAAATTTCCTCTTAAAACTGCAATCTTGACTATTGTCGTTGCCTCGATGCAAGAACATTTGAGCTGACCTGGGTATTTGTAATGTAAAGTAACCTGGGTACATGTATCTGTAATTTGAAGTGCCCTGGGTATTAGTAATGTGAAGTAATTTGGGTATTAGTAATCTGAAGTGACTTAAGTATTTGTAATGTGACTTGCCCTGGGTATTTGTAATCTGAAGTGACTTGGGTATTTGTAATGTGAATTGACTTGGGTATTTTTAATGTGAAGTGACTTGGGTATTTGTAATCTGAAGTGACTTGGGTATTTGTAATCTGAAGTGACTTGGGTATTTGTAATCTGAAGTGACTTGGGTGTTTGTAATCTGAAGTGACTTGGGTATTTGTAATCTGAAGTGACTTGGGTATTTGTAATCTGAAGTGACTTGGGTATTTGTAATCTGCAGTGACTTGGGTATGTGTAATGTAAAGTATTTTGTACCGCAGTTAAATGAGAAATGTTCTTGTAGGACAACTCCCCCACACACCACAACCAAAGACTTGTCTCCCTGTCAGGGGCCACCACCGATCTCCCGAGCAGACGTCAGATTGCACCGTGAGCCCGCAAGCAGGTCTGCACTCAACTTACCTCACGACTTCGTTGGCCGACCGACCATCTTCGCTGTAGGAGACGGTTCAATACCAGCTACCCACAGGCTCTCCATCACCACCAGTAACGACATGGATTTCTCCAGTCTACTTTCAAAGCTCTAAAATTTGTGGAATATTTCACATGGATGGCGATGGATTAAATTTTGTTCACAGTAATCAGCATGCCACTGAATGGAGATGATGAGTGGAGCTTGGTGGAGCTGATCGGTGGAGGTTTGTGGACGGGATTGGTGGATTATGTCGTTGTAAATGGAAACATTGATTCAGTGGATTAGTATATATCCAACTATTATCCGTAAAGGATTAGGGTAAGAGGTTCGGATTCTTAGGTATAAGGAAACAATCCACTGAAGGCAGCATACCGTGTGTATGAAATATTTAGTGATATACGTTTGAGAAAATCCATTCGTTTGTTGGGTGTTCATAGAAGTCGCAGCCAGGGAATATTTGCCGAATTATCTGACTGATTAATTCAGGTTAGTGAACTTTTAGTTTAAAGGAACAATTTTTGTGTTTACCACTACAGACTTTTCAAAGATTGTATGTTGACATATAATACTGGCATCTTAGTACCGAAGTATAACATGACATATAGATGACATGGTGATCTTGTTTGTGAGCAGAGACTAAATTTTGATTAGATTCAAACGGTACTTTCTCGCCAGCACTTTAAAAATGGATGTTTTAAAAGAAGGAGAGTGACATTTTTCAACGAATTCATTGTTTCCTCGAAAAAGAGTAATTTTGTCAATTGTATTTTGTTTGTAAACAAGGAACAACTTAATGAATAAATCCGAAGTGAAAAGAAAGAGCGGCCTCACTGATTGAACTTTAATTTTTGCTAACATAAAAATGTGAGGTCAAAGTTGAATGGTCCGACTGTCAGTTCGTTCAGTTTGAGACTGCTGCCATTTGAAACAATGAGATATAAAAACTACATGTGGACAAGCGTGAAAATAAAACCAGTTGCTGAAAGAATAGCAAAGTGGAGTGGGCAGTAAAAATTATAGACTATTTTTTAAATTATTTATTTACTTCTGTTTGTTCACGCTAAAAAGACATACAATTTGTGTTGCTGTGTTTAATGTTAAGGTTTTATAAAAAATTTAGGGGTGGTACAGATTAAATTTTTTGTTCGATTAATCGGGGAAAAATTATCGATCAATCGATTAATTTCGATTAATTATATTTTTGTAACGCATGTATAGATCCCATTAAGTCGCGATACATTATGCACGAAATCGGTTAAGTCGCGGCAATTCCATGGCTCCCAAATTGTGTGACGTAACACAGCAAATTCATTCTGCTATGCAAGAAATAAGGAAGAAGAACATTTTTGTTTACGTGTGCACGTCTTAATAAATAATAATAATACGAGTTAAAAGTATGTCAGGAAAAAATGTAAATTATTAATAAATTGGAAAAAAATATCAGAAATATTTTCTTAAACTTAAATCGAATTTTAATCGATCAAATTAATTTTAATCGATTATTTTTTTAAATGATTAATCGATTAATTAATCGTTTGTTTCCGCAGCCTAAAAATTGTTTTGGAAATTTCATTTCTACCAAAACTGGTTTTCTCACTCTCTGATTATATTGTTTCCAAATAGTAATCTGCTATTATTTCACTTTAAAAACTACCAACCAGAGTTCGTAAATTAAGTTTTTTTTTCAATACAAAAATTTCCGCTTCAGCTACAAACATTGTTCAACTCATCCATAAACGAAACGTGAAATCTGTCCACAATTAGACATAAAATGTCGCACATAATCACCACAATTAGACATAAAATGTCGCACATAATCATCACAATTAGACATAAAATGTCGCACATAATCACCACAATTAGACATAAAATGTCGCACATAATCATCACAATTAGACATAAAGTGTCGCACATAATCACCACAATTAGACATAAAATGTCGCACATAATCACCACAATTAGACATAAAATGTCGCACATAATCATCACAATTAGACATAAAATGTCGCACATAATCACCACAAACTGTTTCTGATGAAAATAAAAATCCCATTTAACCTCTTAAAGCGATGGAGACAAAAATGAATTTATCGGCAAGGAAAAGAAAAGTGTGAACTCTCAGAATTGGATTTTTTCAATAGTTTGATTTCAATTTGTGAGAATGTGATCATAGAAATATTTGTGGAATTGTGTCAATAGGGTTGGTGCGGCAAAGTAACGCTGTGACTTGGCGCGACAGTGCCAAATGGTTTTGTAGAAAATGATTTTATTTTGGCTGCGGTATAAAAGTCTGTCATCAAAATCCGTTGACACTTAGATCACTGATTCAAAACACATAGCTAATACAAATTACCAAAAAAATATTGTTTTTCCACAAAATAAAGTTTTTTTTACACGCTTATATATAAGTGACACTGTTTGTATCAGTCAAATCTTGTAACGTAAAATTAACCACTTCTGATGGTCCTAGAAATCTCACAATTTTACCACATATAGATCTTGGATGACAAAGCATTGTATCAAATTTCAGATCGATCGAATGTAATTAATGTACCGTAATTAAATTAATGCATGTTTTAGTTTATATCTATATATGTTTGTGTTTTTATCACTGACATCAAAATGAACCACAACACAATTCGCCGTAGAGCAGTGTTGCTCAATTATTTTCTGTCGCGCCCCCCCCCACGCCCCAATAGGAAGAAAAAAACATTTCGCGCCCCTCGTGCGACAGTAAATAGTATCATTCGTCTATAAAATTGTTATAAGTACACCATTTCGCGCCTCCTTTTAGGGAGCCTCGCGCCCCCCCTGGGGTGTGCCACACTATTTGAGAAACAGTGCCCTAGAGAGATACCAGTAATTTCAATGTGTTGACGTTACAAGTGGATTGTGGGGAAAAGTTGTTATTATAACTTTAAAAATAAAGGAGTTTGTCAAGCTTTCTGGTCGAATAGTTAGTGTGATCGACTGCCGACCAGTAGGTACGTTAGTGTGATGGACTGCCGACCAGTAGGTACGCTACTGTGATCGACTGCCGACCAGTAGGTACGCGGTTCAATTAACAGTTCGGGATACCTTTTTTAAAAAAAATTGTAATTAATAATTTATAATTTTACCACTATCACATTTAAGTTATTGACAATGAAGTTTAACTAATTAAATTGAGTTGATAAGGTCGAAAAATCGATTTAACACATTTTGATACTATAAATTAGAAAATAAAATAATTTTTAAAAAATCTTTTTTTTAAAAAGGACACGCTTTTGTTTACATATAGAATGTGCACTAAAAAGAAGAAAATAAAATTTACTATGATAACAGGTGAAATGACTGAACCTATCCACTGAAAATAAAAGCGTGGGGCGCTCTATCATGTACAAGGCTGCGAAACATAAATACAAATTTGTATGAATATTAATAAACATTACAAGTTTCACAACTTTGATCACATACATGCTACTATCATATTAATTAGAAAAATTTATCTATATGCAAAAGAATAGTTGCAAAGAGGAATGAGTTGTGATGGGCGACCACAAATGAAATGACAACCACAAATGATATGCACTAATAAAACCTATTATACACTGTCCCCTCAGAAAATTATGAGATGTGCTCCCACTTAACCTAAAATTAATTTTGATGTACCAAAAAACGCCAAGAACTATTAATACGAAACATTTGGACACTAGAGACTTAGACAATGCAACACCTCTACTTAAGACTTCTCTGAGATATACGCCAAATAATTGGACTACTTTTCAAATCCTCAAGAACGGGCGAATAACTCGTTTGATAATGCCGTCTGTTTTGGCCTTGTAACCGAAATGCTTAACCATATCCGGTTAATCTACTTGGACACCACCGCCTGGTCAATCCAAGGCTCGGACTTATACATCAAAAGCACAGAGAATGAAATTAAAAACCTTTTGTTACCTCGACTCCGTCAATCCAACCTTTCGAAAGTTGAGTCGAAAGCCTTGTCTCTATTGCGCAGCCGTAAAGGCATTGTCATCAAACCGGCCGACAAAGGCGGAGCCGTCGTTGTATGGGGTAAGGAGTTGTATATTAAAGAAGCTCAGAGACAACTGGAGGACACCCAGTTCTACCAACAGAGAACCACAGATCCCATCATTAAAAACAACACGGTGGTTAAAAAGTCCATCGGTGAGTTGATAACAGAATGCGCTCTACCTCAATCAGCGTCCAGGATGCACATTTTTGACAGTGACCTGGGTAAGCCATCTTTTTATCTCCTTCCTAAAATTCACAAGGATGGTAACCCTGGTAGACCTATTGTCTCTGCATGTTCGTGTCCAACTGAACACATTTCTGAATTATTGGATGGTGTCTTCCAACCGATAGGGGCATCCCTTCCTACGTACATTAAGGACACCAACCATGCCTTACGGACATTCGACTCTCTGAGCATCAATCCAAACGAAAAGCACTATCTGTTCCTCCTTGATGTATGTTCCCTCTATACATCCATTCCCCACAACGATGACCTTCTGGCTGTGCAATACTTTTTGGACAGACAACCTCACCCCAATATACCTACACACGCCTTACTACGTTTGGTGGAATTGGTCCTAACCCTCAACTCGTTTGAGTTCAATGGTCAGTTCTTTGACCAAATCAGTGGGGTCGCCATGGGGACTAAAATGGGACCAAGCTATGCTTGCTTGTTCATGGGGCATTTCGAGCACAGAGTGGAACAAGAATACACTGGTCGCCTCCCCGAATTTTATAAGAGATACATTGATGACGGCATTGGGGTCACTCATATGGAGAGGAGTGAACTTGACACGTTCATCAACTTTGTTGATTATTTCCACCCCTCCATTAAGTTCACTCACACGATTTCCGAACTATCGGTTATTTTCCTGGACATTACTGTAACTCTCCAGAAAAACTGCCTCCACACTTCGGCCTACTTCAAACCTACGGACAGCCACTCTTACCTACTCTATCCCTCGTCTCATCCGAAATCCTGTAAGGATTCTATTCCCTTTTCACAACTTCTTCGCCTCCGTAGGCTGTGTCAATCTAATGATGACTTTTTGGAAAAGGCGTTGGAAATGGTGGAGTTTTTTAGACAAAGGTCTTACCCTGAAGCTATTCTTCAATCTATACTTCAGCGAGTTAAAAACTTCACTCGTGCCGACGCCTTTGTATCACGCTCCAGTGATAGTAATGAAACGACCAAATTGGTGCTCACATACCATCCCCACAACATCAGAGCCAAGGAAATATTTTTGAAAAACCGCACGATACTCCTCGCGGACCCTGAGACAAACAACATATTTTCCACCCCACCCCTCATTGTATTCAGGAGGGACAAAAATCTGCGAGACCTATTGGTTCGTAGCCGTCTCCTTATTCCATCCTCCCATCTGGGCGCCAAGCCATGTGGTCGTAATCGCTGCAAGACATGTCCCTTTGTTACCCAGACGGACCAGATGGTCTTCCCTAAGGGGATATTCAAGATTAAGAATGGCTATCTTTGTACCAGCCGCAATGTGGTCTACTCCATTGTGTGTAAGCGCTGTCTTTTGAAGTACATTGGTGAGACGGGGAGGTTACTCTCGTGCCGTATCGCTGAGCATGTACGTTGCCATTAAACAAGACAAACAGTGTCCTGTCTCCCGACACTTCAATGGACGTGACCACATGGGCATCGATGACATGTCTGTCACCGCCTTGGTTTCCCGGCCGGGTCAGTCTGGAGAATAGACTAATCCATGAGTATGGGACTCTTACACCACACGGGATAAACGTTGTGTTCGCACTGACAAGCTGATTGATTGGCCACACCCACCCTATCCTTTCGTATATAAGCTCTTACTTTTCTCTCTTTACTTTATCCCTAGTGGACTACTTGGATTTCACCGCAGCTAAGTGTTTTTTTTTATTTTTATTTCGTTTTATTCGTTTCATTTGTGTACTATTTGTTCCTTTGAGGAAGGCTCTTTGCCGAAACGTTCGCTGTTGTGTTACGTCCTGTCAGGCATACTAATACCTTGTTTTTTATATTATAAATTTACCTATTTAAAAGCCTGATTGCAGTCTCACCCCCATTACTTTAACCATACCCGCCCGCCTCTCAGTATTTCAATTCACTTGTCTTTACTTTCTCTTCAGTCACGTAACACCTGTCTTTCTCTCCTTATTTGTTTTATGTTCTGTGTACTATCAGCATTTACTATGATGGATGCTAGCACAATAGCCATTAGGATCATAATAATTATATTAAAATTGTCCATTTTAAAATATTACAAAAGCTTTGCAATTTAAACAAAATATCGCCACATTATTTTAGAGCTTAGAAATTGTGAAACTTTCTGAATACTTGTAGAAACCTGGCTACATCAATCACTGGAGCTAGATCCATAGAGCGTTACATAAACCTACAAACATTTCTACTGCTCATACCATGACAAGAGTCATTGAAGCATGTCAATATTTTAGATGAAAGCTTCCATTAACTCAGGACAATTACTCAGATGCATACAAAGCAAGTACATGGGAGTGCGATCAATATATTGAACTTTTTTTTTCTTAAGCTCAAAGAATTTTTAAAAGATCGAATTTTATTTCACGAACCAGAAAAGAATTATAGAAAAAAATGCAAACACATTCATTTTTTCCTATTCAAATCCTCCAGAACAATAACTTAAGTGTGTCATCAAAATATATCAAAACAATCAAAATCCCCGCGCTGTGCAGTGAGAAGTAGAATTCAGTTAACGTTGAAATATCGCCTACATAATATCTGGAAGATAGGACCAAAAATAACAAAGGCCTTTAGAAAAGCTCAATATGGCAACTGACATTGCCGTCATACCGATAAAATAAGTACGTTCACTGATGTCGATTAGAGCAGGGAAGCCGCCTACTGAATTTCGAGAAGATGGGGCCATTAATAATCAAGTTTTACATGGCGAACGTTGTCGACCGTTGAGGCTTTACGGGTAGATTTTTAAATGAAACCTACTTAACTTTTGGACATCAGGGTTTCAATACCCTATACTATAGTATAGTATACCTAGTAGTATTAAAACCTGTGCTAGACAAAGTTATAAATATGGTAAACTTCATAAAATCGAGACCTTTGAAAATACGCGTCTTTAAAAATCTTTGCATCTCTATGGAAGCCAAGTACGAATCTTTGCTTTTGCATTCTGAAGTGAGATGCTACGTCGTTTCTTAGAACTGAAGGATGAATTGATGACCTTTTTCCAAAATGAAAATATGGATGATTTTGTGGAATATCTTCAAAATGACATTTGGTGTGCTAAATTGGCATATTTAGCTGATATTTTTGATTATTTAAATTGTGTTAATACCAGCCTTCAAGGAAGAATAGAAAAAAAAATTAACATCGACCGACAAATTGACAGCCTTTCGGAAAAAAGTTATTTTTGGAAAAAACGTTTGTTGGAGAAAAAGAAAGTAGATATCTTTCCTTCTCTTAATGATAACACTACCGACGAAATTATGTCAGCAGTAACAGAGCATTTAACTTTATTAGAAGAAAAGATTGAATTTTATTTTCCATCAATAAACGTAGAAACATATGACTGGATTCGTAATCCCTTTGCCACGGTTGATACATCAAATAGTAAGTTGTCATACCAAGAAGAAGAAGAATTAATCAACCTATCATCGGATCGGACACTTAAAATAAAATTTTCCGAAATAGTTCGGGAGGAATTTTGGATCTTTGTGCAATAAGAATACTCAGCTCTCTCCATGAAGGTACTTAAAATCTTGTTGCAATTTTCAACATCATATTTGTGTGAATTCGGTTTCTCGATAGTCACCAACATAAAAACTAAAAAACGAGCAACACTTACTAATTTGGATGAAGAATTGAGGGTATCTATTTCTAAAATTAGACCTCATATCACTGAAATTTGTAAAAACCGTCAAGCTCAGGTTTCACATTAAATCTTTTTATTTTTCTGAATTAAATTTTGCTCAATGTTATTTTTTACTTATTAAATTTATGTTTATTAAACATTTGTTTGTCATGTTATAATTTTAAACTCGTATGTTATAATGTATTATTTTCAATAAAAGTCGTACGTATGTGTATTTGATTGTTTTTTTTACTCCTTGATTGTGGTGCTCCCCAAATTTTTGTCATGATCAAAAGTGCTCCCCGACTTCAAAAGGTTAAGAACCACTGCCCTATAGTTTCTAAACATGAGTCAACAAAATCTTATGTACCAAGTTTGATCAAGAAACATCTATTTTAGCCAGAACACTTCGCTGGGATGTACTCAACAACTTTTTAAAGTTTCATGGCGATCAGTTACTAAAAGAATATTTATACAGCTGTGTAAGAAAGTGAAAAACGACAATAAGGACATCCGGACCCAATCGGTGCAGGATTTAATGTTCAAAGCACCCATTGATTACAATCTAGATCATGATGGATATACTTGTTTGTCAATATTTTTTAAGGTCGTGTAAAATGAATTGGGAATAAAATTTCATTAAGGACCCCAGCCAAAACGGTGTAAGATGTAAAGTTAAAAGGCACCAAAAAAAAATTCAATCGCGATCATGATGGAGATATATGTCAATATGTGTCAATATTTCTCAATATTTGTCAATATTTGTCAATATTTATCAATATTTGTCAATATGTGTCAATATTTGTCAAGGTTCTATTATGGAGATATATGTCAATATTTGTCAATATTTGTCAAGGTTCTTTAAAATTTAATTGGAAATAAAGCTTTAAAATGTACGAGATAAATTACATATGGAGCCCATGGCCTCAAAGGAATGGACATCAGGAGTTTAAGACCAATAGAGCTTTCATATGGGCAATCAAATTTGTATATGCCAAGTTGAGTTAAGATCCATTCTTTTACCCAATAGCAAGTGTTAAAATATCTCTTTTAAGTGGTATTTTAAAAACTTTTTATGCCAGTAACCTTTGTGGAACGTACTCAATAACTTCCTTACGTTTCATTTGAACAGGATAAATAAAATAATATTTATGCAGCTTACATAATAAGGGTCCCCCGGCCCTAATCATTGTAAGATTTAAAGTTCAAAACACCTATTGATTTCAATCCGAATCATGATGGATATATTTCTCAAAATTGGTCAAATCGTGTATAATGCCATGGTAAATAAAGAAGTAAATGTTAACGAAACAAATGCTACAACCACTGCGTCAATTCTACACACATTGCGTCAATTCTACACACATTGCGTCAATTGTACACACATTGCGTCAATTGTACACACATTGCGTCAATTCTACACACATTGCGTCAATTGTACACACATTGCGTCAATTGTACACACATTGCGTCAATTCTACACACATTGCGTCAATTGTACACACATTGTGTCAATTGTACACACATTGCGTCAATTCTACACACATTGCGTCAATTGTACGCACATTGCGTCAATGCTACAAACATTGCGTCAATTGTACACACATTGCGTCAATTCTACACACATTGCGTCAATGCTATTTTCATTAATAATGTACATTTTCCCACTCATTGTATCTTTGTAAATGCTAAATGGGTTTAACCGCCATTGACATGATACAAATTAAAAACATCAACAAATAAATTGTTTTGTTCTCTTGTTTTAAATAAAAAATTTAAAGACCCAACACAAGTCACAGTCAGCTTTGTATTGTTGAATTTGTTGACAGATATTTGTTATATAATTGTCGCCTGCACAGCTGACATTCCAATGGTCAGACCAAATCACTTTGACCTTGTTACAACTTTTGACTTTCTAAATTTCCCAGCCTTCCATTTTTTCCTATTTCTAGCTTGTTCGTTATATTTACAAAACCTGACATACATTATTTTCTCCTTTAATTGCGACCATGGGTTGCTTTTAAAACTTTCTTTGGCATCAGTGCTATAAATAGAAGTAATAACCGGGCAGTACATTAGTGCTATAAATATAACTTATAACTGGGCAGTGGGCAGTACATCGCCTGACAAACTGTTAGATGTCTGATATTAATTTGTAAAGTTCCTATAAGTCAAGGGGAGTAAAAAAAAAGTAATTACAGTGACGTCATGAAACAATTTCTTATTGTATTTGAATGTATTTAATTGTCCCGAATATTAAGAAAAAAAATTCTCCAACATATCGTTCAAGGAAATTAACACTTTGCTAAAATAAATCAAGACAATTTAAAAAAACAACAAAAAACAACCAAAAAAAACAAAAAAACAAAACAGACATCAAACAATTGTTTGTCTACCAGTCTGAGTGTGGGAGTGTGTCTACCTGGAAATTATTCATAACATTTTAGACGTGGGGCGCTCTTTTTGTTGTTGAAAGTTTTGTTTCATTTGTATTATAATCTCGACTTACATCGCTGTGCTCTAGAGCAGTGCTTCTCAAAATGGTGGTCCGCGGACCGGTGCCGGTCCTTGGGCCATCCGCTGCCGGTCCGCAGATGTTCTAAAAAAGGACCGAAAAATTTGTCAGTGCAGGGAAAATAGTGCACCGGTCCCTGGTGCAATGGAAAAATTCCTGCCGGTCCGCCATACTAAAAAGTTGTTTGAGCAGCACTGCTCTAGAGTCTAGAGTTTAGACTCCCTGGATGGCTTACTAAAATTTTTAATCTAAAAGGCTTATCACAGGTTCGAGTGTTTTGTGGTGTAACTCACGTTTTTCAGTGGCTAACGCTGAAAAATTTGTGGATTAAAACAAATATTCCAATGCTAAGCTTTATTTGTGAGATGTTTTATTTGGCTCCAAAACATCACCACTTTCCAAACAGTGCTAGCTACTGAAATAAATGTCTTAGTTTATGAACATGAAGCATATGAAGATGTGTATGATTTAAAATAACTAGCCACAATTCCTCTTTCCCTAGTTTCCCAATTGTTGTGAAGTTTAGGATCTCACGCCCTGGAGATTGTACAATTTCAGTTGTCGCAAAGACACATTTTGCAATGGTTGTCAATGGTTGTCAAAAGCTCCGATTGGGAACTCAATCTAACGTCCACAAAAGGCCAAGTTCTTTTAAATTTTAGTTCTTATATCATCTAATGTTTATCCATCAGGTTGTTTATCTAATGCTTAAATATTTTTTTCTCTAATGTTTATTCAACAGTTTATCTAATGTTTACACAACATATTTTTTATCTAATGTTTACCCAACAGTTTGTTTACTTAATGTTTACCCACCATATTGTTTATCTAATGTTAACCCACTATATTGTTTATCTAACCACTAGATTGTTTAGCTAATGTTTACCAACTAGATTGTTTATCTACCCACTAGATTGTTTAGCTAATGTTTACCCACTAGATTGTTTATCTAATGATAATCCCCTAGATTGTTTATATAATGCAAGGGTCACCAAACTTCAGCCTTGACGTCATTCCCTCCGTCCCACCAAAGGTAATTGAATGATGAATGTGTAATAAAACATATGACAGACATGCGTTTTTGATACAATTTAAATGTTAAATTTAGAATACTAGAAGATCATCGCACGTGCGGAAAAATCCTGACTACTTTGTAAAATAAAAAATGTTATTTAAATTATTTAATTTACATTGTATTGGTTTTAGGGCTGCGGATATTAACGATTAATTTCTCGATTAATCGTTAAAATGTTTTATCGATTAAAATTATTTTAATCGATACAAATTCGATTAAAATTAAAGAATATATTTATAATATTTTAATATTTTTTTATTAATAAATAATTCATTATTAATAATTAATAATAACGTTTATATTTTTTTACATACAAAATTCTCCCGCGTAATATTATAATTTATTTTATTAATGTATGTGGACCGGCAGACGTCAATTCAAAAATGGCTGACAGCAGCAGCGCAGTTACATTTAAACATATAACTGTGGATGGCAAAGTCGAAGTTGGTGAAAAAGTTTACTGTGTTCACTGCCATAAACAATTCTCTTTTAAAGGATCAAATAAATCGCTGACGTACCACCTTCAGCACAAACATGCGATCAAGTATCAACACATTGTCATAAAATTTAGTTCAAAATATTCTTAATTTTCAAGTTCTGTGAGACAGGGGAAATAACTCAATAAAATAAAAAAACGTCAATTGCCTGTTTTTGTTACTTCCCTTGAACTGTTCAGTTTAATGACGTCATAAATTTCTAATTTTGGCTTAAATCGAAATTATCGATTAATTAATCATTAATTTTTCAAAAGTTAACGATTAAATTTAAATTAATCGATAACAGCCCTAATTTGTTTTATTTGTTTGCCTATTTTGGACCAATTTTAGTCCTTTCCGGTGTAACAGGCGAGATTAAATCCCTGTCCTCCGCCAGAATAGCCCCGGATATTTTCTGGTCAGGGGTATAATCTGGCCTTTTACACCGGCTGGTCAGATTTTAATCTGGTCTGTTACACCTGGTGGTTGGAGTTTAATCTGGCCTGTTACACCGGCTGGTGGTTGATTAAGAGCTGCCTTTGCCGTTACAACACACAAAACACCATATTGTGGAAGTGTGCGGCTGTCAACACAGGTTTGCATCTTCTTGTTGCCTGTCATTAGTTTAAAAAAAATTAATAAAGGATTTCTTTGTTTGACTGTGTTAGGCAAGTGACTTAAGAACTTAAATGTGGGGAATAAAGTAGTAAACACGACATACAAATCAACTGAACCGATTTTATTGCGAGAACTTAATGTCATGCTCAGAAAACTTTCCTGGTCAAGTTACTCTATGTACTGCATGTACTAAAATTGTTTACTTTTAGCTTCTCCTCAATTTGTTTTATGTGGCTCGTTTACAGAAGGTGTAGGTGGAATATTCTAATTTTTTTTTGTTTGTATAGATTTGAATTTATTTTGTTAAATTTTCTATAGTTTTCTAAAATTTAAATTATTATAAGTTATAACAATATCGTGTAGAAATTTACTTTGCAAATACTATAAAATGGTGTAAATGCAAAAGAAAATAAAATGTTCATGGAAGTGCAACAATTTATTCAAGACTTCAGCTTCCAGTTACTACAGTTGATGGAGGGAATATCATGGCTGGAGTGAGTTACTGTTTTTGGGGGGGGGACATCAGGACTCTGGTCGATCTGTTCATACACCACATCTTACAATATCACACACTCTGTTGGAAAGACTTAGATATTTCTTTTGTACTGGAACCAGACGTTTCTGCTGTGAACATCATTCGATGTCATGCGCACTCAATCAATTTCAGTTCCAGGCTTGACGTTTCTGAATTATGTGAAGTCATCACGCAACAGTTGGGCAGTTCCCAAACAAATATTCTTATTTCTTCCTGAAAAATTTAAAACTGATCCACAATGGTTAGAACCTACCTGGCTGTCAAAGTTGTCATTTGTGGTCCACATCACATGTCACAAGAATAAACTAAACTTAAAACTTCAAAGGGAGGATGACGTCATCTGCGATATTAACTCAGTCATCAAATGATTTCTGAGAAATATTTTCTCACTTTCATTATTTTAAAGATTTCTATTCAACAATCTCAAAATGTGGCAACCTTAATTTTCAACAAAAAATAAAAAATAAAAATTCTTTACATCATTTTTTGGAGAGATTATCAAACTTTGACTAAATTGAAGTAAAGTTGGTATTCTTCTTTTCCAGAATACGTTTAATTGTCAACTTGGATTTGTTCCAGTTGAATTACAGTTGTGGCTCATTAATTGATGATATCTTGAAAGTAAATGTCAATTTCACAAACCAAACGTTGATGATATCTTGAAAGCAAATGTCAATTTCACAAACCAAACTTTGATGATATCTTGAAAGCAAATGTCAATTTCACAAACCAAACGTTGATGATATCTTGAAAGCAAATGTCAATTTCACAAACCAAACTTTGATGATATCTTGAAAGCAAATGTCAATTTCACAAACCAAACGTTGATGATATCTTGAAAGCAAATGTCAATTTGCAAGCCAAACGTCGATGATATCTTGAAAGCAAATGTCAATTTCACAAACCAAACTTTGATGATATCTTGAAAGCAAATGTCAATTTCTTTAACTTCAGTAACGTTTTTTGTTACTCAGGCTGTGAGATTCAGACATGTTTCCACCAGATCGAATGTAACCGTCTTTTCTTCTTTGATTCGCATCTTTGATACATTTTGTAGTAAATAAATATTTTGGTTTTCTCATGTTTTTAGTTGTTTTTATTTATATATAACATTTTAGTGACCTTCACTGATCTTACTGACCGACGATTAATAAAGAATACAAAACGTAAACTTAATTTGTCGTCTAGAAGGCGGCCCGCGCTCGTCATTTTGTCAGTCATCCGACCCACCGTGAAGAAAGTTTGGTGACTCCTGACCCCTGATCTAACGTAACCAATAAAAATGTTCGTCATTGTCCACAAAATTTTGAAAATAGGACATGAAAGCAACACATTTTGGTGAAAAATCAACTAGAAAAATTCCGAGCTTTTCAAATCTGTGTTTTTTGTTTATAATGGAAACATTTCATTTCAACATTGCTTCCCACTTATATATAATTTTGTGCTCAATCCTTGAAAAAAAAAGTTCTCTGACACTTTTGCATCTGATTAAATTGTCATGATTGCATCTATCTGAACAAATTGTCACGATGGCAACTATCTAACTAAATGTTGATGACGTAATCTATCTGACTAAATGTTGATGACGTAATCTATCTGACTAAATATTGATGACGTAATCTATCTGACTAAATGTTGATGACGTAATCTATCTGACTAAATGTTGATGACGTAATCTATCTGACTAGTGTTGCCCTTCCCCTATTCCTCCCAAGCCTTCCCCCTCCCGTCTATTTCCCAATCAGGACACGTGTGATGTCCATTCATCTTGTTAGCATGGCCCACAAGGGACATAACTAAGCCACTAGTCACAACTGTAGAAACACAGTCTACAAGGGACAAAACTACGACACTATAACACAACTGTAAACACACAGTCTACAAGGGACACAACTACGTCACTAGTCACAACTGTAGAAACACAGTCTACAAGGGACAAAACTACGACACTATAACACAACTGTAAACACACAGTCTACAAGGGACACAACTACGTCACTAGTCACAACTGCAGACTTCAAGAAATCAAAAATCTCATTAAACTTCATCAGAGCCCTCCCCCCAGCTTTTGTTTAGGTTCCAAGTAAACCAGGACCTACTACATCATGCAGTCAGTCATCTGTTTGTCTCCCCTCCCCACAAAAGGTGGAGAAAGGAACAAAGTTTTGGAAAGGGTCAATGATTTTGTCAGATATAATACCACAAATATAATATAACACAATAACAATACAGTCAAATAAAAGTTTTGAGTCAATAGTATGTGGTGATGGTCAACCTAATTCAGGATCATTAATTTTATGCAGTATATACAGACCAAACTATTGAGCAGAACAAATTGTAGGCAGTATTTCCAGACCAGCTAATTCGCCAGCAGAAATAGTAGGCAGTATTTACAACCTAACACTAATTTGGAATATATGGAACAACTGTACCATCAACCGACACATAAAAACATAAAACTTGTGTTATTCTGATACTGAGAGACTCAAGTCTCACTGACATAAATTGGAACAAATGCTCCACAGAACCACACCACAATATTCAAGAAATGAATGAATTTTTAAAATTAACACTATAAACAACATAAACTTAGAGCAAGTAGAAAGCTGCCGGAAAAAATACTGTTCAATAAACAGACCAGTACATTTTATAGACTCTCGTATCAAATAAAAAAGAAGAAATAGGTAATCTAACTGTAGCATAAAGAGTTCTAAATAAACTCCTAGCAAACTCAAAAACAAAGAAATCTTCTGGTCCCGACGAATTACAGCAAGACAACTCAAGGAAATCAAGTCATCTTTTGTTTAGAAGGAGCGTCTGTCATTGATAAGATAAAATAAGATAAGAACTAAACAATGAAGAACTGTCATTGATAAGATAAAATAAGATAAGAACTAAACAATGAACCACCACCAGTTCTTAAAGTGGTGACCCAAGCCTCTAGACCAGGGTCATTTGACCCAGGATTGGAAATAAGATTATGTTAGCCATCTGTATAAAATGGAGACAAAACAGAGCCGGGTAGCTATAGGCTGTTTCACTTACTAGTATTACTTGTAAATTACTAGAACACACAACATATATAGCAGTATAGTTGATCACCTAGACCAGCGCTTCTCAAAGTGGTGGTCCGCGGACTGGTGCCGGTCCGTGGGCCTTCCGCTGCCGGTCAGCAGAAGTTATCAATAAAGTAAAGAAAAATAAAATTATAATTTTATACTCCCTTATTTGCAACAATTTATACTAACCCTACACAATATGTCAAGTTTTCGTTAATAAGCATATAAAATGAAAAATAAAATAAAATAAATAACATTTCGCTATCACGTCAATACAGTGACAATAGTTCACCGGTCCCAGGTGCATTGAAAAAATCCTGCCGGTCCGCCATACTAAAAAGTTTGAGAAGCACTGACCTAGACAAGCATAATGTCCTGTGCACAAAGCAATACGGGTTTAAGACAAAAGAGATCATGTGAAACTCAGTTTAGTAGTCTGACGACTTGACCATATAGACAATACCATCCATAGACCAATATTAGGGTATTTAGAATGTTAGCCATGCCAGTCTATTCAAGAATGGTAGCCATGGCAGTCTTTTCAGGAATGGTATCGTAGACTGAATGGTATCGTAGACTGAATGGTATGGTAGACTGAATGGTATCGTAGACTGAATGGTATCGTAGACTGAATGGTATCTTAGACTGAATGGTATTGTAGACTGAATGGTATCGTAGACTGAATGGTATCGTAGACTGAATGGTATCGTAGACTGAATGGTATCGTAGACTGAATGGTATCGTATACTGAATGGTATCGTAGACTGAATGGTATGGTAGACTGAATGGTATCGTAGACTGAATGGTATCGTAGACTGAATGGTATCGTAGACTGAATGGTATCTTAGACTGAATGGTATTGTAGACTGAATGGTATCGTAGACTGAATGGTATCGTAGACTGAATGGTATCGTAGACTGAATGGTATCGTAGACTGAATGGTATCGTATACTGAATGGTATCGTAGACTGAATGGTATGGTAGACTGAATGGTATCGTAGACTGAATGGTATCGTAGACTGAATGGTATCGTAGACTGAATGGTATCGTAGACTGAATGGTATCGTATACTGAATGGTATCGTAGACTGAATGGTATCGTAGACTGAATGGTATCGTAGACTGAATGGTATCGTAGACTGAATGGTATCGTAGACTGAATGGTATCGTAGACTGAAAGTATCGTAGACTTAAATAAGATCAGACTGAAATAATTTCAAAAGAACAATATCTTTAAAAAAAACTATTTTACAATTACTTCCAAATATAGAAGCAGATTATCCCAAACTATAACTTAAAACAAATAAAAGACATTTAACTGTTCAAGCTCACAACATTCCAAAGATCAACGACGATCAAGCCTCTAAAACACTCGTACAATAATTTACTTCAACCACTCTTTAACCCCCTCCCTCCTCTTCACTTTATTTTGTCCAAGACCGGCAACTGCGCGCCTAAACTAGGGGAATGAACTCCTGCCCGGCCGTCACCATGGAGATCGATGCTATCCAAGTGTATGACACTCGAGAGATTCACTACTTAAATATTAGATTGTTATTGATTTCAAGCTGCTCTACGCAGTAGCACATCAGTGGATGGTAGCTGTGTCCATCAGTGGATGGTAGCTGTGTCCATCTTTTAGTGGATGGTAGCTGTGTCCATCTGTTAGTGGATGGTAGCTGTGTCCATCTTTTAGTGGATGGTAGCTGTGTCCATCTGTTAGTGGATGGTAGCTGTTTCCATCTGTCGATGGTAGCTGTGTCCATCTGTGGATGGTAGCTGTGTCCGTCAGTGGATGGTAGCTGTGTCCATCAGTGGATGGTAGTTGTGTCCATCTGTGGATGGTAGCTGTGCCCATCTTTTAGTGGATGGTAGCTGTGCCCATCTGTTAGTGGATGGTAGCTGTTTCCATCTGTCGATGGTAGCTGCGTCCATCTGTTAGTGCGTGGTAGCTGTATCCATATGTGGATGGTAGATGTGCCCATCTTTTAGTGGATGGTAGCTGTGTCCATCTGTTAGTGAATGGTAGCTGTGTCCATCTTTTAGTGGATGGTAGCTGTGTCCATCTGTTAGTGGATGGTAGCTGTTTCCATCTGTCGATGGTAGCTGCGTCCATCTGTTTGTGCGTGGTAGCTGTATCCATATGTGGATGGTTGCTGTGTCCATCTGTTAGTGGATGGTAGATGTGTCCTTCTGTGTTCAAATAGCTGTGTCCATATGTGGATGGTAGCTGTGTCCATATGTGGATGGTAGATGTGTCCATATGTGGATGGTAGCTGTGTCCATATGTGGATGGTAGCTGTGTCCATATGTGGATGGTAGATGTTTCCATATGTGGATGGTAGCTGTGTCCTTAAGTGGATGGTAGCTGTGTCCATAAGTGGATGGTAGATGTGTCCATATGTGGATTGTAGCTGTGTCCATATGTGGATGGTAGCTGTGTCCGTCAGTGGATGGTAGCTGTGTCAATAAGTGGATGGTAGATGTGTCCATATGTGGATTGTAGCTGTGTCCATATGTGGATGATAGCTGTGTCCATATGTGGATGGTAGCTGTGTCCATAAGTGGATGGTAGCTGTGTCCATATGTGGATGGTAGCTGTGTCCATAAGTTGATGGTAGCTGTGTCCATAAGTGGATTGTAGCTGTGTCCATAAGTGGATGGTAGATGTGTCCATATGTGGATGGTAGCTGTGTCCATATGTGGATGGTAGATGTGTCCATATGTGGATGGTAGCTGTGTCCATATGTGGATGGTCGATGTGTCCATATGTGGATGGTAGCTGTGTCCATCTGTGGATGGTAGCTGTGCCCATCTTTTAGTGGATGGTAGCTGTGTCCATATGTGGATGGTAGATGTGTCCATATGTGGATGGTAGCTGTGTCCATATGTGGATGGTAGATGTGTCCATATGTGGATGGTAGATGTGTCCATATGTGGATGGTAGCTGTGTCCATAAGTGGATGGTAGCTGTGTCCATAAGTGGATGGTAGATGTGTCCATAAGTGGATGGTAGCTGTGTCCATAAGTTGATGGTAGATGTGTCCATATGTGGATGGTAGCTGTGTCCATAAGTGGATGGTAGATGTGTCCATATGTGGATGGTAGATGTGTCCATAAGTTAATGGTAGCTGTGTCCATAAGTGGATGGTAGCTGTGTCCATAAGTGGATGGTAGATGTGTCCATATGTGGATGGTAGATGTGTCCATATGTGGATGGTAGCTGTGTCCATAAGTGGATGGTAGATGTGTCCATAAGTGGATGGTAGCTGTGTCCATATGTGGATGGTAGCTGTGTCCATAAGTGGATGGTAGATGTGTCCATATGTGGATGGTAGATGTGTCCATCAGTTAGTGGATGGTAACTGTGTCCATCTGTGGATGGTAGCTGTGTCCATATCTTACGTAATAACGGTAAATGTTTAACGACATTTTGAAAAGCTATTCACATCAGTCTAAAGTCTAAGCCAAACGAAATCCCACTAGGCCGTTGGTCAAGCCCATGCTTTTGTCTGTACAATTGTAGAAAAGCACAAAGCTGTCAGACAAGGTCGTAATGGAACAGCTATAAAATAACTTGTATTCTCTGGGGATATTTGGCGCTTGTTCTGATGATGGTTGTGTTTTATAGTCACTATCTCCAGCCTTTTCTTTGTTGAAACAATAACACAAACAAATAAACATTGGAGGCGCGGATAGATGACAGGGGCAATATAGATTAATGAAAATGTATTCCTACAAATCCGGGATCCATCAATCCATCTATCCATGAATCCATCACTTATAAAAAGTGGCCGCGATACAGGGACAGCGATGTCCAAGTCAAGTGCCTGGAATTGATGACACAAGTTGACCGGGGATTTCCTCTTGTCTGTTCCCAGGGATGGACACAAATCAACTTCGTTGTATGGCGCTCCTGATTTATTGAAACAGCAACCACAAAACTGCCTAATTATTGTCAGCATACAGTTTATAGAGATCTTCGGTGATTTGGTATTAACGGTCTTTAGTGCAAAGTTTATAAAGATCTTTGGTCTGTTGTTTTTTCACTGTCTTTCGTGCTACAATTTATAACGACCTATGGTGTTTTGTTTTTAATACGTGGTAAAGTTTATATAGGTCGTTCATGTTTTGTTTTTAACGGCATGTGTGCTACAGTTTATAGAGATCTTTGGTGTTTTGTTTGTAAGGGTTCTCGTGTTGTAAACTTTAGTTTTGTATCAGATGTCTTAAAAATTCTAATGTAACTTAAAGGTCGATTGATGATATGCCAAGATTTTCTGTTCTTATGATCTGTTAATGGCATGGCAAAATATTCTATCAGACTTCTTCTTTAGACCCATCTCTTTAATCAACGCTGACCGCGCTGAGCAACTCAAGGATATAATAATTTTTATCTGAATTCCTACGACACTTAAAGACAACGCTAGTATTTGGGACTGAGACGTAAGACTTTGGTGAACTTGGCTCAATAATTTTACAAACATTTGATCTCATCTATTTCAGGAAATATTGATATTTAAACATTTATTTGATAGATATCATCAGTCGACAATATTGATATTTAAACATGTATTTTATAGATACCATTATCAGCAAGCAATATTGATATTTAAACATTTATTTGATAGATATCATCATCAGCAAACAATATTTCAATCAAATGACCACATCAATTTAAAATCTAATACATTTATTTAAAAAAACTTATTTCACATAAATGTTAAAATTAGGTCTGTTAACAATCAATTTAAATTTAATCGTTAACTTTTGAACAATTAACGACTAATTAATCGTTAATTTCGATTAAAGCCAAAAATTGAAATGTATGATGTCATAAGTAACATTTATTAAACGTACTTGTCGAAAATCGAAATAACACTGGAATATCTTCTTTATATGACATCTTTTAACCAACAACACAAACAGACAAGTGCATTGACATTATTTGGTTCAAGTGATGAGCGGGTCTTATCGACAATATAACCAGCCGAGCTGAACGATCGTTCACATAGCTTCAGATTGTCTCAGCTGAAGTTTCAGATACTGTAATCAACTGTAGTGGATGCTTGGTTTGCAGGTGATATGTAAGCGAAGTGTTAGAACCATGGTAGCAATGTTCCCTTTAAGCAGCGCGGCTTCGAGGTTATTTGACCGACGCCACGCGGGAGTTTAGAATCACCGCGCAGAAAATTTTGTAAAATATTGCACATAAAATTGACGTTTTGCAACTTTGCACACGAGTTGTTTTTTTAAAACTTTGCACACGGACCAACGAAGCTAAGACTTAACGGGAACATTGCATGGTAGGCAAACGATTTCTCTCAATGGATACAATAACCTTTATTAACATTTTGAACATTCACGTCAGTCAATAGTTTAAAACGAAAATGCTCGTGTAATCGTCCGGAAATTAGTTTATATTTATCAGCCGAAATATTTTACTTTTTTGACTTCCAGTACATGTGTAAGTGGTGGCTCGATTAATCGTTAAAAAAATTTAATCGTTAAAAATTGTAACGATTAATCGAGAAATTAATAGTTAATTTCCGCAGCCCTAGTTAAAATGAATTCAATAGACGAATATTTTTAACTAAATTGGAAACACTGAATTAACATTGTAATGGTTCAAGTTGAGAACGCTTGAATTACGATAATTTTAATTTTGAACAATTTTCTTGATGCATGACACCTCAAGTTAAAACGTTCACTGGAAAGACACCTTTTGTTTCAATGCGTGTTGATAAAAGGAAACTATTCGGATTGATTGCTTTCCTGTCCTCCCTACCCCCCCCCCGCCCCATGGCTCGCACTCATGTTTATGGATGAGATGGAATCTAATGCAGTGAGCTAACTCCCACTGTACAGAACACGCTCTCAAGTAGCGCCATAGGAAAACAATAATTTTAACATATTGCGGCTATTGATTCGACGGTTCTTAAAGAAAAACTTCCGGTAGCCGCTATAACGCGATCAGAAGTCATACGGCTTATCTTCCGGTAGCCACTATAACGCGATCAGAAGTCATACGGTTTATCTTCCGGTAGCCACTATAACGCGATCAGAAGTCATACGGTTTATCTTCCGGTAGCCACTATAACGCGATCAGAAGTCATACGGCTTATCTTCCGGTAGCCACTATAACGCGATCAGAAGTCATACGACTTATCTTCCGGTAGCCACTATAACGCGATCAGAAGTCATACGACTTATCTTCCGGTAGTCACTATAACGCGATCAGAAGTCATACTATATTTATAGGCTTATTATATTGTTTATTTACAATTCTTTAAATACAAAACTATTTTTATCAAGGAGGGACATTATTGTGGGAATAAGTTAGGAGTTGATTGGTGGAAGGGGGGGGGGTATTGAAAGTTAGGAGATTATACAAGGTCAGTCAGTCTATATTTAGTCATAGTTGAAGAGTTAAGTTGTCACTTCCATCAAATAATGACCTCCGCAGTGGCGTAGCTAGGGTCATGTGCGCCCGGGGACATGACACAAAATGGGCGCCCCTTGTCGGACCGAAAGATTCTGGGGGCTCATTGAGCCCCTAAGAAAAATTTGAAATTTTACGGTTTATATAGTTCATTTTCGAAGCTTCTGGTATTTTAATGAAATAGAATACAGACTAATAATTCTCTATACGATTGTAAACAATTTATTTGAAGAAAAAAAACTCTTCTAATTATACGATTAGACATAGTCTACCAAAAATTGATTCTCCTTGATTTAATTTGATTGTCGCAAACTCGTCAATCACGTTGTCAAAATTAATATTCTCAAGTGTTTCTCTTTCGATGCTAAGGAGTGCAAGATCACTCGGACTATCTTTTCCAATTGAAACACGCAAATAATACAAAATAAGCTTTAGTTTGCTGAAGGACCGCTCACAGCCTTCAGTTGAAACAGCAATTGCTAGAAGTATTTGAAATGAAATGGACTTGACTCGGAAATGCGTCAACTCCATATGAAACAATAAAAACCAAAGGATCCAAAGGAAATTCCAATAGAACTTCAGTCCGGTTACTGAGCAGCATTTTTCAGTCTCTGATTTATGTGCAAAAGTCATGACCATTGACGTCAGTGTCGTATAAATTAGCTAAATCTAAGCAATTTTAACAAAGTATAATGACTTTTGTCTCAGCAAGAAGAGTTTTTTTACGTCTTGTAAAAATCCAAATTTGTTGTTTAGATTTTTTTAGACGTATAAACCGTATTTATATCTCCTGTTGGAGTCTATCAATTACGCTGTTCATATCACGTGCAATTCTTCTTCTGCAGAAAGTCCTGCATCTCTTGTTAATTCTCCAGGCATCTTCCGATGTCGTCTAATCCTTCTGTCAACCTCGATTCCCCAATCTGTGCATCTTCCTTCCATTATCTACCGCAACCTGGCTCAAATTATCATGAATGTTGACAATTTCTTGCTCAAACGATTCAAGATCAGATTCTGCTTCCTTGAAATTCACAGTAGGATTCTGCACCCGTTTCTTGACACGATCAATTTTCCCAAGTATGATGTTCCAGAAATTTAACAAAACTAGGAATTTAAAGTTTAATATACCTTCCAGTCTGCCAGCAAAGTTGTTGCATCACTTCTGGTGTCAGGCGTCATATTTGTATGTTTTGATCATTTTCCCAACAGCTCTACCAGTTCATCTAGTGAAATCTAGTCCATCATAAATTGCTTTAACAGCTTCTGATCGTGCACTCCAACGTGTTTCAGACTCCCTCTTCATTGTGATTGGCACAACTCTTTTTAATTCTTCCCAACGAGTTGTTGAACGAGAGAAAACAAAAAAATTATACTTTCAACTGTTCCAAAAAACGTGATAACACCATTAGTTAAATCATTAAACCTTGAAACACTAGAGGATAGAAGAACCAAGAGCAAAGTAGTAATCATGCATAAAGCAATTAATTCTAATTTAGAAATACAACAGAAAGATAACTTAATACAACCCTCAGATAGACATAAGGATAAAAAACACCTTTCTTATTCCGTATGCAAGAACAAACACATACAAATTTTCCTTCTTCCCGTCCGGAATTCGGGCGTGGAATGGGTTGCCTGAAGAAACCAGGAAAACCAACACTTTATCAACATTTAAATCTCTAATAAAAATTCAGGACTAAGCACAAACCATAGATAAGCGTAGGACTCAATAATCTTCTGTATAGAAGGAGCGTCTGTAAACAGATAAGATAAGATAACAACTTGATCGTGTTTAGCTGAGTGTACTCTTTGTAAGTTTAAGCTGTGGTTATCACAGTTGATGAACAATGCTCTGTGATTTCTGGCACATATTCGGTGTTGAAGGCCGGATATATGCACAGTCATTACAGCAGCATTGTCATAACATTGTGACCGATAGTCGGCTAGAGGTATGTTATTAGATTCTAGTTTCTCCACTATAACTCTTTCAATGCTTCCTGCGTCTTTGGAATGTATCTGGATAAAACCTAAAAATGATTCTTTGATGGTTTCTTTTTTAGTTTGAAAATCCACATCCACAAATCTGATGACTTGAGAAAGCTATTCCCGGTGTCTTAGATCGGGTGTTGAGTCAATTAAGATACCGTAGTACTTGTTTTTTCTGATTTCACTCAACAGCTGATTCCTTACAGTCGATGAAAGTAGGTGGATAAATTCATTTGGGATTTCCTGTATAAATAAGATACTGAGCCTGGATTTTCTCGGGAATCTTGTAAGTGCTTTTCTAACAGTGGATCATACTGATCAAGTTTGATCACAGAGAGACAGGAAAGAGAGGCGGTGTCTGATTTTTCATATAAAAGGAATCCAACTTGCTTTGACATACCCACACACTCCCTTGAGAGGAGAGACTTTCTGTAAGCCAGTGGTTCTCAACCTTTTGAGATTCAAGGACCACTTGAAAAATGTGTGTCTTAGCTACGGACCACTACTACAACTTGTGCTACTGCCGAGCTGGAAAGTTAACTATAATTATACTGTGTATATCTTATCTCTTGCACACGCTCCTTCTATACAGAAGATTATTGTTAGCTATAAGTAGTATACATGTTAGTTAGTAAAACTATACTAATATGCTACGTTTTGCGTACTCCAAAAAAATATTGAAATTGCTTTCTTTTGTAAAGAACGATGTCATTTATATTAGTCTCATAGTCTTCTTATTTAATTCTACTTGCTAACTATAAAAAAAATAAAGTCATAAACAGTAGTTTGTATTAAAAAGACTGCTATATTAGTTTATTTAGTACGAACGATGTTTTGTTTTTATTGTAAGCAATGCAGAAAATCAACTTTCACAAAGTTGCACAGGGTAAAAGTATTTTAAAAGCTATCTGAGACAGTTCGGAGTACTCCAAAATTTCATTAAGCCCACTTTCTGATGCAACATATTCAAAGTGGTATCGCTAGTCAGTTCAATGAATTGGTTTAATTACGATGTTGGTAATTTTATTTGATGAGACTATGTGTGCGAGATTAGGACTGGAAACCCACGAAAAACCACTGAACGTTAAAAATCACCAAAGTAGAATTAAAATTGGCCCTGCATTGGTCAAATATGACTAGAAATCAAATTTATCAACAGTTGTTTATTTATTTCAACATTTTCTGGTTTCTCGGTGATTTCGTACAATTGATCAAGCATCTCAAAGTTACCTTGAAATAATCTTTTTTTCCAAAGACCAAGCTTTTTCGTAAAAGCAGACACTTTGTCACTGAGAGTAATATAATGTGTCTGCTTTCCTTGCCGAGTTGAATTAAGTTTATTGAGTTCTTCAAAAGTTTCAGCCAAGTAAGCCAGAACAGCAACCCATAAACTATGGTTCAAATGATCAACAAGCTTTGAGTTTTTCTACAAGAAACTCTCTTACGTCATCACGTAATTCAAACAGTCTGATAACCAGCGAACTTCAGTATAAATCAGTAATTGTTAATGTTAAAGATTCATATCCGAACATAAGAAATCAAAGAGACAAGAATTTAATGGACGAGCCTTGATAAAATTTAAAAACTATTTAGGCCAGATCAAAAATGTATTTTAAGTCTTCGTTAATTCTTTTACCTGTTAGTCTTTCTCGATGAATCATACAGTGCGTAATTTTTCATGCTTTGCGCGTGGACCACCTGGCACATCTTCGCATACAACTAGTGGTCCACGGACCACATGTTGAGAACTACTGTTTAAAGCCACTCCTTTTTCTTGTTTTGGTCATTTTGGTTGCTTTTAGTGTCGTCTCTGTCTGCTCTATTAATAGAATCGCCTTTGTCTCTTACTGCTCCCCTACTCTCATTCCCAGTCTCTCCCATCTTTTTTTCAAAATCGCCATCAGCAATCCTACATTGTGGATGTGTCATTTATTTATGAGTAGAATGGCGCCCCTTAACGCTCAATGGGGGCGCCAAAATTATGCTTGCCAACTGATTTGTAATTAATATATTTTCGGAGCTCCAAAATTCAATCTTGCAAACGTATTTGGGATACATTAGTTTACATCAAAACACAATTAATTTTGCAAAGAGGTCCATATTCCATGAAGTAAAAATATGCGCGGGTCGGATTATAAGATAATCAACTAAAATGACATACGTTGATAAATGACATACGTTGATAAATGACATACGTTGATGCTGAGTACATGCTTTTAAATGACATGAGTGTTTTTTGTTGATAAATAATATACATGTCATGGAATCTTACAATAAATAAAATGTATTGAAATGTAACCAGAGCCGAAAAAATGGGTCAAACATTGTGAAGATACAAATGTTTTAAAATTGTACAGTACACCGACACCACATTAATTTCATTTCTCGAGTCGGAAAAATATACAATATTAGGACATGGATTTTTTCCACCGGACATCATCGATTTGTCTACATATAACAGCAGATAACTTCATCGGCATTTTGTGATGAATACTAATAGATGGTAGATGATAAAACGTCATGGATTTTTGCCATCATTTACCTCATCGTATTTTTTACACAAAAAGTTTTATAGCTTAGGCTTTTTTTCCCCATACATATACTGTCGTTAAAGAAAACATTCACTTGTCCGTTAATTATTTAAGATTAACCGCGGGCCAGTTAAAATTTAAGCGTCTGCCACATTTGGCCCGCGGGTCAGACTTTGGACACCACTGATATACACACTATGTACACTATGTATACACCAACACCATATATGATGGAATGTTCGTTCATCTTCGCAGACACCAGAAAGATAAAAAAGTAAAAACACTCCACGTGTTGTTATCATGTGTGCGCGTTCATAAGTTGTTCCAGTCATTTTCCAAACAGACCGATTTTTAAAGAATTATTTAATACTATGTGCATTCAAATACATACAGTTGACGTAGAAAATTGATGTTAGTTAAAAACTAAAAGTAAATTTTAGCTAGGTTTTGTAAATATAACAGATAGTATTATTGCAGATGTAAATTAACATGCGTTGGTGTGAAGTAGCAAATATACTCTCTTTTTAAAGCGTATGACTTACTAATTATAATTAATCACTGATTATTAATTTAAATTAATCTTTTAATTAAATATTTTTAAAAAATTATTAAAACAACAACAACAAAACAACTTATCTAAATTTAAAATGTCATTTTCATGTCCCATGAAAATTCCCTCTTTAAAAATCCCATAGTATTCTTGTTTTTTCATTGCCCGGCGTGAGGTTGAAATATCGTAACCGGTGGGTTCTACGGGACAATTTCAAAATCACTGTACCTTATACGAGTTGTTCGTTATACGAGTTGTTCGTTACACGAGTTGTTCGTTATACGAGTTGTTCGTTGCACGAGTTGTTCGTTGCACGAGTTGTTCGTTACATGAGTTGTTCGTTACACGAGCTGTTCGTTATACGAGTTGTTCGTTATACGAGTTGTTCGTTATACAAGTTGTTCGTTACACGAGTTGTTCGTTAAACGAGTAGTTCGTTATACGAGTTGTTCGTTACACGAGTTGTTCGTTACACGAGTTGTTCGTTACACGAGTTGTTCGTTACACGAGTTGTTCGTTACACGAGTTGTTCGTTACACGAGTTGTTCGTTGCACGAGTTGTTCGTTACATGAGTTGTTCGTTACACGAGTTGTTCGTTATACGTGTTGTTCGTTACACGAGTTGTTCGTTACATGAGTTGTTCGTCACACGATTTGTTCGTTATACGAGTTGTTCGTTACACGAGTTGTTCGTTACATGAGTTGTTCGTTACACGAGTTGTTCGTTACACGAGTTGTTCGTTACACGAGTTGTTCGTTACACGAGTTGTTCGTTACACGAGTTGTTCGTTACACGAGTTGTACGTTACACTAGTTGTTCGTTACACGAGTTGTTCATTATACGAGTTGTTCGTTATACGAGCTGTTCGTTATACGAGCTGTTCGTTATACGAGCTGTTCGTTACACGAGTTGTTCGTTACACGAGTTGTTCGTTGCACGAGTTGTTCGTTACATGAGTTGTTCGTTACACGAGTTGTTCGTTATACGTGTTGTTCGTTACACGAGTTGTTCGTTACATGAGTTGTTCGTCACACGAGTTGTTCGTTATACGAGTTGTTCGTTACACGAGTTGTTCGTTACATGAGTTGTTTGTTACACGAGTTGTTCGTTATACGAGTTGTTCGTTACACGAGTTGTTCGTTACACGAGTTGTTCGTTACACGAGTTGTTCGTTATACGAGGTGTTCGTTACACGAGTTGTTAGTTACACGAGTTGTTCGTTACACGAGTTGTTCGTTACACGAGTTGTTCGTTACACGAGTTGTTCGTTACACGAGGTGTTCGTTACACGAGTTGTTCGTTACACGAGTTGTTCGTTACACGAGTTGCTCGTTACACGAGTTGTTCGTTACACGAGTTGCTCGTTACACGAGTTGCTCGTTACACGAGTTGCTCGTTACACGAGTTGTTCGTTACACGAGTTGTTCGTTACACGAGTTGTTCGTTACACGAGTTGCTCGTTATACGAGTTGTTCGTTATACGAGTTGTTCGTTATACGAGTTGTTCGTTACACGAGTTGTTCGTTATACGACGCTAAACCCGAACCGTGGAAGCCTGCTGCATATTCGAAAGTATCAAAACTATATGTTAAAATCTATGCTTTGTCCTTGAACTGAGGATGACATTTGTATGTGCGGCAGTTTAACGTTTCATGATCTACTGATGCAGCTGTAGCCGTGAACAGTTTAACCACCGCAGTCCTATGGCGTGCTGCTGTCAAAAATTTCGTAATACATGTCAAAAATTTGGAAATAAATTTCATGACATAAATGCAGGGTCCAGAAAAGGGGAAAATGTTAAAAGCTAAGAAAACGGGTCAAAAATTATCGGCTGTAAAAAAACGCCGTGCCCTATTACATCTTGAGGACCACTGTTATAATATAAGCCAGTGGTTTGTTTAGAATAAAACAGGACAAAATGTGGATAGATGAGGTAGTTTAAAAATCATCCATTTCCTTCTCACTGCGGCGTTAACGACAACAGCACGAAAGCCCACACGGCACGCAAGCAGGGGTAATGGAGGGAGAAAACTCTGCTGTTCCAAAGGGTAGGTAACCGATGGTTTGATGTCATTTGAGTAATCTCCTCTTGGAACCTTATGATTAGGGGCTCCATGACGAAGTACGGGCCGATGATGTTGCCTCGTTCTGACAGTCGGTATTTAATCCAGCTACTGTTCATTCATTTGCTGTGACGTCATCGAGCGCGCAGTCCGATCCCCTCATCTATAAAACAGACTCAGATAAGATGACCACATGACCAATTGTCTGAAGTCCTTCAGTATTCATGTGTTTATCTGGTTCTATGACATCTTGTTTACCAAGACCAGGATTTCCCCTAACTTACGGGATGTCTTGTGCCCTGTAAAATACATCTTATTTATTTATACATGTCGAACTTAAAACTAAATAAAATGTTTACAGTATTGAACAATGTTTTAATTACTGTACTATAAAATAAAAACAAACCAACACATATTTTTGCGAGCTGGGTGACAATATAATAATGTTCTAGCCAATGGACAATGTTGAAACCTTTACAATAGATGTCACGTGTCATCTGAGCTGAATGTCATACGATAACATTCGTGTCAGAACTACGTGACATTTGCCACGGTCAGCTGATTTCTAAGTGTTTGTGTCACACTGACTGACGTGAACTTCAAGAACTTGAAGAGCTGGAGAATTGATTGGATAGTTACTGGATATTGTGCTACGTGGATGCTATGAGTGGATGAACTCATATGTAATGGCAGTTACTTGAGACTTGACTGGATATTTACTGGATATTGTGCTACGTGGATGCTATTAGTGGATGAACTCATATGTAATGGCAGTTACTTGTCAAGTGATATGTGTGGATATTTTTTGGACATCGATTGGTCAATTTTTCATTGCTAACAAGTGTGACATGAGTGGACGATAGCATACACTTAAATACAAAGTAGGCAATTACGGAAAATTACATATGTAATAAAAAATATAAAAATGTGGACAATTATACTTGGAGGACAATAACGGACGATTATATACAAAGTTAATTGTCCAGTGAGTGCCTTAACTTCAATATATATATATATATATATATATATATATATATATATATATATATATATATATATATATATGAATATATGCATAATTTGTTTGTTTTAAATATATATGGTAGGCAATATTTTTAAAAAAATGATTTCATCAGGCTATTTTAAATGATAGGATTAGAGTTTAACCATGATTATATTAGTGGCCTTACAAATAAATTTCAATACATTTTACGAAAAAGTCTGTATTGACTCCTCCTTGAAATACTGTGTGGATTTTGGTAGGGTGAATACTTTGATTAACTTAATTAATTAATCGTATGTTGTCTTTGTTTTATTTTCAGGACATTTTCTGGCTTTTCTTTAGTTTGGATTTTTGTTTCCTGAGATGTCTCCATGTGAGTGTCACCAAGGTCAGGACAAGAACGTCAAGGCCTTTCTCTTGTTGACCCATAATATACTTCCGGTTCTTTTGTCCCTGATACTGCAGGCAGCTGCGTGTGAGTACAAACATTATATCTGCTAGTTCACCATGTAAGAGTTAGAGTTGAGGTTAGAGTTGATGTTAGAGTTGAGGTTAGAGTTGAGGTTAGAGTTGAGGTTAGAGTTGAGGTTAGAGTTGATGTTAGAGTTGAGGTTAGAGTTGAGGTTAGAGTTGATGTTAGAGTTGAGGTTAGAGTTGAGGTTAGAGTTGATGTTAGAGTTGAGGTTAGAGTTGAGGTTAGAGTTGATGTTAGAGTTGAGGTTAGAGTTGAGGTTAGAGTTGATGTTAGAGTTGAGGTTAGAGTTGATGTTAGAGTTGATGTTAGAGTTGATGTTAGAGTTGACGGTAAATTTACTCTTTACGGATCCCTAATTTTCATGTTTTGACCAAATCTTCTTGCGTTAAACTTAAATTTAAACAAGTAATAAAAAACTCGAATGAGTATTTAAAGGCAATTTTCAACGAAGAATTTCCGATTTTTTAATCAAGGGAAATCATTCTAGATTTCATTAAAGTCGATTCAAATAAGTAATTCTGAAACCAAACACAATATGACGTCATATTCCCTCACGCAACATCACACCAAGAATGTGTCATATAATGCGCACCACGCAACAATCTAATATAAGCATTCACAATGTGGGAAAACCTCATTAACTATCATTCTAGATGACATTAAAAGTCATTTCAAATCAATAATTCTGAAACTAAACAAAAAAATTGCTTTCTACAAATTGCTGCTAAAATTAGGGGCGTGAACGAAAACAGATCTTTCATACATTTCTTCTCCAACATTGTTCTAAATATTATTAGCTATTTTTTGACGTTTGTTTCAACCCGATGGATGTTATGGTTGGCGAGAAATTGACAAAATACTGATATTTTTCGGGTATTTTGGATTTACCAGGAAATCCAGTTATACTTTTTGGTATTTTTTTTTGGCTGTTGCACATCCTTGAAACCTCCTTAGCATATTTTCAACAGAACCAAACCCTCTATCTGGTATGGTTCAGGAGGAGTTATATGTGCAAGCTCGAACAGTGCACAGACATGTTCAAATCTATAAACGCAATTCCCAAGGGAAATTGAGTAAAAAAGCTGATTTCAAAATATGAAAATCAATAGTTTTTAATGGCTAAAAAGTTTTTAAAAACCTAATATTTCAAAAGATTGTTTAAAATATCTGTCAAGAATCAAGAGCTCTTTTTAACCTAATAACTGACCCTAAACTAAACCTAACCCTAAATGTAATCGAAACATAGTCATAACCCTAACACTAAACCTATTACTAAGTTAGTACAAAGCTAAACGTTACGCTAGCTCTAATCTAATCTTGCACTAATTGAGACAATTTTGAACTTAAAAAACGGCTGACATTGCAAAGAATAATATATCATATAGAAACGTTTACTGTCGTGTTAGTTTAAAAATAAAGTTCAAATTTATTGTTTTCATTACAGAATTAGTTTGTGTATTTTGTATTTGACATTGCAAAGTCATTTTTATTTTACATCTGAACCCGATACATTCAAACCGATCTGAAATCAATAAAAAAACTCACGCACAAGACCCAGCACACTTCTTAATCATTACACACGACCCATCACACTTCTTTTATCCTTACACTCACGATAAATCGTCAAATAAGGTAAATCTTACCCAAAATTAATTGCAAGTGAGAGGGGGAAGTTCTTAAAACCTCCCGTTGTTGTGTCAAAGCAGACCAGCAAAATGTGGAAGAGAGCTGGTTGTATCATACTCAATACATGTATGCCAATACACAGTACAATAGCAACACAATTGCAAGCTGACCTGCTATGTTCTTCATCAAAATTATGTGTCATAAAATTTGTCTTGAAAAATATGTTTAGTTTTAAAACTTAATTTTAATTTATATGATTTTTATCGATTACATTAAAAATTTTTTTATTCCAATGGGCGTATTGAAACAAACAACTAAATAAAATAAATAAAGAAAAATTAACTCTACACTGCAAAAATAAAAAGACTGCTATACTATAATGCTTATTAAATAAACGCCGTAGGGAACCTACATCCGTAAATGGACCCAGCTGACATTTTAATTATTCAACGAACGATCGAATCGGCGTTAAAGTTCATTCATCAATATTAAATCAAAATCAGGAGAATCACTTTATTTGATGATTCCATCAAACACAAACATTTACTAATCAAGTTGATAGCTTAACTTTTACAAACATAACTTTTGTTTTACACTTACTACACGTGTTGTTGGGTATGTATTTACACAGTTGCTGGAATTCAATAAATTTTTAAAAAATTTAGAGGTATAAAAAAATAGACTACTCCACAATTCTTTTTCAAAAAATGCAGTTTTAAATTGGGAGGGACACATCAAGAATTTTAAAAGTAAAAAAATTGAAAATGAAAAAAATATAATAAAATAAATATACCTGGCCATTTTTCTAATCACGTGAAAGGCTGAGTGGATGTTTATTTGTTTGACATGCAAAAAGTCTCTAACATTTGTGGATGTCTGGATGAAAGCAAGAGTCTGTAAGTGTAACGATGGCAGTGAGGCGAGAAGGAGTTTACATGTAACAATATCCATCTAAACGTTTTACGCTTAGCCCAAACAAAACAAGTGGATTAAAAACTGTAGTGTACCAAACTGTTTTTTTCCCCTTTATGTTGAAACATTGGCGCACTATAAAGGTCTGATAAATTTTGATTTTTTCCGTGTCCATCTACATTGAAATATAATGTGAACCGAGGATGGCTTGTTTTGCTTCAATAATATTAAGATGTTCCCTGAATCTATTAGATATCCCCAAACCTTCCTCACCAATATAACACAGTGAATTGAATATCACATCAAAGATCTCTAAGATCTCTTTATCGATGTACTCTTGTTTTCGGGCTTCAATTTTAGCTGGAAGCCCCAGACGCATGTATCTTTAGAATATCTTATCTAAACTTTTGTCATCGTTTCTTATCTTGTCTAATTTCATTTTATTTTACTTGTTGTCATTTATTCTATACAGAAGATTATTTCGTCCTATTGTCTTCGGCATCATTCCGTCTAGCGAGACGATGGTGCGTCAACGTTGGGTTGGGTTGCATTTATTTGTTGTATCCCATTAATTATGATCATTTATCTACTCATGTTTTGACCCACACGCTTTGAGCTTCGACAAATTGTTTTTGAT
Source organism: Ampullaceana balthica (assembly GCA_944989445.1). Lineage (NCBI taxonomy): Eukaryota > Metazoa > Mollusca > Gastropoda > Lymnaeidae > Ampullaceana > Ampullaceana balthica. The sequence continues at coordinate 37,011 of CALYLW010000110.1, read as the reverse complement.
TGTTCACATTTTTTGTTACACAGAAACTAAAACATAACTACGTTCTATTATAACAATACATTCGTTGTATCACAGATTCACAGATATCTGTGTTCATATCTGTAGTTGAAAATACAAGTATGTTTACTTTTTGTGAGTTTTACGTGATACAAAATTTGTATTTCCCTATAGTTGACCTCTAACAACATGAACAATATCAAAGATTTTCACATTAGTGAAGCTATTTGACTTATTTAAATAACAGATATTGTTTCACATAACAATGAACATAGACAGAGTTTGACAGATCTATGGACAGAAATTAAATAGAGTTTGACAGATCTGTCAACGTAGACAGAGTTTGACAGATCTGTCAAAGGTCATTATAAACGCCCCTGTCTATATCACCAGCGTGTGGCAAGGAGAGAGCTGGCTACCGTGACCATGACCGATATGGCTACCACGTCCCCAAAAATCGTGGCCCTAATGTTCCAGACGAGCAACGCCTCCTGGACCACATCATGAGAGGCTACGAGAGGTCAGTGCGTCCAGTCAGAAACTCGTCGTCTCCAGTCGTCATTCAGATGGGACTAACGCTGACCCAAGTGTTAGATATGGTGAGTGTTTAAAACATGGTGATAAGACATTTAACGTCTCTATCATCTATATGAAGATAAGTCATTTAACGTCTCCATCATCTCTATGAAGATACGTCATTTAACGTCTCCATCATCTCTATGAAGATAAGATAAGTCATTTAACGACTCAATAATCTATATCAAGATAAGTTATTTAACGTCTCAATCATCTATATCAAGATAAGCCATTTAACGACTCAATCATCTATATCAAGATAAGCCATTTAACGACTCAATCATCTATATCAAGATAAGCCATTTAACGACTCAATCATCTATATCAAGATAAGCCATTTAACGACTCAATCATCTATATCAAGATAAGCCATTTAACGACTCAATCATCTATATCAAGATAAGTCATTTAACGACTCAATCATCTATATCAAGATAAGCCATTTAACGACTCAATCATCTATATCAAGATAAGCCATTTAACGACTGAATCATCTATATCAAGATAAGCCATTTAACGACTCAATCATCTATATCAAGATAAGCCATTTAACGACTCAATCATCTATATCAAGATAAGTCATTTAACGACTCAATCATCTATATCAAGATAAGCCATTTAACGACTCAATCATCTATATCAAGATAAGTCATTTAACGTCTCTATCATCTATATCAAGATAAGCCATTTAACGACTCAATCATCTATATCAAGATAAGCCATTTAACGACTCAATCATCTATATCAAGATAAGTCATTTAACGACTCAATCATCTATAGACAAAACTACGTCTTTCAGTCGTGTCGACCGTTTTCTGTGCTAAACTGACCAGCTTTCTGACTCTGGACCGCTCTATAAATAACCTAAGCACGTTCGGTGTTAAATATTCTATAAATATCACAATCACTTTAATAATAAACACAGGTACAAAATCCCGATATTAAATAAAAAGATTTTTTAAAAAATACGAACAGTTTGGTGCGTAATTTTCAAAAGTATTTTGTCGGAAATATTTACTACATATCATATGTATGAGCTCCATCTGGAGCAACATTCTTCTAGTTCATTATATTTTAGCGAACTTTTGTGCAAATAATTTCAATGTGCCGATAATATCGGGTATTTTGCGTTAAGGAACCAAATTTGAATTGAATTGGTCTCTAGCATGACATGCACCATCCTGCCTCCCCTACCTTACACTATGAACTCTTGCATGGTGCGTTAGTCTTCAATACCCAAATATGTACATGTGCTCATTACACTAATGTCTGATTCATCAATACTTAAACATGGTCACTGACACAACTGCTCTCACACGAACCCCTGTGTCTGGTCCCTGTGCCTAAATCTATGGGCCCTGGTCCATGTGCCCTGATCCATTTACCCTGGTCCCTATGCCCTGGTCAATGTTCCCTGGTCAATGTGCCCTGGTCCATTTGCCCTGGTCCCTATGCCCTGGTCCCTATGCCCTGGTCCCTATGCCCTGGTCCCTATGCCCCAGTTTCTTGTACCCTCAGCCTCATCTCTGTATTATGTTCATTTTATCTCTGATCTCAGTACACTCACGCCTGGCACTGACACAATTTCCACTCACTTATCTCCCCCTGCCAGGTCTGTAACGCTGAGGGGTGGAGTAGAATGGGGGAAAGGCAATGAATGAAAGTCCAGGGTCAAAATAAGATGTGAAAATGAAGTAAAATATTCGGATCAATGCATGTAGCGGCTGAGATCTTTGCTCGTCTAAGCTTGGAGCTCTGATGTTTGACAAAGATCTGTTTCTTTCTCAGCCCTTTTCCATTTCATGTTTTGTATTTAAATTGTTTCTTGTGTTAATGTTTGCAATGGTAGGCTGGTTTGTTTAGGAGAAGATATGTATATAAACATACATGTATGAGAGTGTCTAGTTGTCTTGGAGAAATCTGAGAGCATGCTGTAATCAATGTTTGTTCTAGATCTAGACAAATTTATGTCTTATCCTTTGATAAAGAGTTTTGAATTGAGTTAGAGAGTCCGAATGTTTTGAAGACATTAAACCTACCTCTTATGACGTCATTGACTGTGTTGTATGCCAAGAGCTTGTCAAGGGAAAATCTTTCTGTCCTGCTTTCGCGTTGAAATTACTGAAACTATTCTTTGACTTTTTGAAGAACACTAGGATTTTATGGGCATTGTCACAATTGCATTTTTTGTCAACACTACCTTTAATTTATTGTCAATATACACCATCTGTCATTATCTGTCACCTAATGATTGGGGTAATCTAAGAATATCACCTTCTTTGGATGGTTTAGAAATGTTGATAATTTTTTTTCAGGTTTTAAATGTGTCAGGAAAATTTTTAAGAAACGCGTATTTTATGTTTATATTAAATTTCAAAACAAAAAATTTTAACTAAGAAATATTGATGACGTAATGAAAATTATATTCTAAGAATTTAACACTGACAATAACGCCGAATTTGTTTTTTGGTATGTGGGGAATGAAAACTTCTATGACAACAGAGTCTTGTATTTTATTTCACGTATATTTCTAAAACACATTTGTAAACCCGTCATTCCCAAACTGGACCTGATGTCATGTCAATCATATTTAATGCTACTTTCTTATCGGACTGGCTACTTCCGGCCTAGAGATCATAGCTACCATTTATCCCATAAAATCGATGGAAGCTTTTACCCAGGATTATTTACTCTGTGGCAGACGTAGAATAATTTAGAGGCCTCTACCAACAGACAACATCTTTTACATAGCCATGACTACCTCATCACCATTAACAGCTTTACCTAGCCCTGAGACATAAGGGCAGGGGGGAGAGTAGAGGGAGGGAAGAGGGGAGTAAGGAAGAGGGGTAGTTGAGAGGAAAGGATTGAGATTGTTAAGGAGGTGTAAAGAGTTATTTTGTACACGTATAGTTTTGTAACGTCAGGTCACATGATAAAATCAGCTGATATTTCAATGGGAGGCAATAGGAACAAATGAGAAACTTTAGGAGGATTTGGGGGGGTGCTAATCGAACCATGTGATAGAAGTGAGCTCGAAGTTGTGTGAAATATGCTGTCATTGACAACTTGAAAAACACCATAGATTATTTAAAGAAAGTGTTTGTGGCATATTTCGTCGAGAGGCCTGACATGCGCGGTTAGACCCTGCGTTGTTTCTGATAACAAACATGGAGGAGTTCAGCCATGTAGAAAGATGTTCATTAAACAACGTCTGAGATAACCTGAAAGACGACAAAAAACACACAATGATAGTCTCTGCAAGATGCCTACTCCAATGTGCAAGCAAATGTAAACATACTTGGAACATACAATTTAAAACAAACAATAATGCACCACAATAGAAAAGCAAATATATTAAAATGGGGAAGCTAAAAGTAGGTATGTGCAAATTAGATAAATATGGAGATGGCGAAAGCTCATATGAGCAATGTCTTTTTTCAAGATTTTCTTTAAATTTCCTCAATGAATGTCTTTCTTCTCGACCTTGTATGAAGACTAAGGGCCCTTGCTGTGTTTGATGGCCATATTTCAAATCTTTTAATGAAGTCTCATTACGTAAGATCCGACACGCACACACAACATCGCCACCAAACTTTCCTTGCCAAAACTCCTTGAAATTGCTGTTAGAAATGACGAAGAACAATAAAAAATGTTTAATTGAGTGTCCCAGGGTCACGTGGCTAAAGATTTTTCATGAGCCCATTTGATTTAATGCCCGCTAATCCTGGAGGAGGCAACGCCCAATTAGTCAATTCAAGGGATTTATTGCTTCATTCTCGATCTGAGCCAGATAGACAACTACATCCTTGGAATAAAAACATTGACACCCTCTTTAGTGTATGTTGTTGACATAGTCTCATATCTGATACATCATAATGAATTCATGATGAAATTCATGCAAGACTTATCAAATAACGTTGTAGGCATGGGTTAAAAATTGTTATGTTTATTACAATAATTTAACATCAATATGATATGAAATGATTACAGGTCATGGGATTGTCCCCTGGCTACTGCTGGGACAGGCTTGGGGTTTAACGGCTCGACCGTGGTGCCGTTTTTGACACTTGATAGCAGCGTAGACATCTCAGGGGAGTATCCATGATGGGGGATTTGGGGCGCTAGATTTAATGTAAGGGAACTCACCCAAGCCAACAGTGTGACAATGCCGGGACTTGGTGTTTTTCCCTGTCACTCAAACTGAAGTTTGCCCTTGTTTTTGTAAACAGGCTTGGCCCAGTAATCGATAGCCATTCAATCAGTTCTCTATAGAGGTTGTTGCACTCCTGGCTTGGTTAATAAAAACAATTTCTTCATCTCATGTCCCCTTACCAGAAGTGAAAAAATTTCATTTTTCGCTCTGCAACATATTTTACCATCGAGACATTTTAGTTTTTTTCTTGGCTCTTAAAACTCACGGCATATTTTTTTTTGACAATTTTAAAACTGGTAAATTTATCAAGAATTTAGCAAACGAATATGTAAAGAAAATGATATAAACAGATTGGTCACGTGGGACTAGCGGCGTCAACAGATGTAGAGGTTCTGAATTCTGTATGTTGGCTTCGGATATTTAGTTGGAAAAGTTATGTAGGTGTTACAAGATAGATGGCTACGTTATGAAGGTGGTACAAGATACTTAAAGGGTAACAGCTATTTATATGTTAACAGATATTTGGGCTGAATATAATATTTAGATGTTTTCAGATATTTAGGTATTCTCTAAACTTTAGATGGTTTCAGATATGTAGAAATATTATATATATATTTTATAGGAAAAACGTGTAGCACGGTTTAATTTCTAACGTGACAATTGTTGAGTGTAAAGTCTAATTGTTGAGTGTAAAGTCAAATTGTTGAGTGTAAAGTCAAATTGTTGAGTGGAAAGTCAAATTGTTGAGTGGAAAGTCAAATTGTTGAGTGCAAAGTCAAATTGATCACATTGTCAGATTCCACAGGGACTTAGCTATTGTAAGTCATTCCGCCACCTCAAATGTTGAGTGAAAATATCCTAGATAGCGAGAGAGAGAGAGAGAGAGACAGCGAGAGTGTGAGTACCCCCTGCCCCTCATTGCTTCGATGTACCGATAATATTGCTGTTTACATGTTTGATGTTGAGTGTAGAAAATTTAGTCAAAGAGATCATTTATTCTAATGAGGCATGTTTAATGAGATCATTTATTCTAATGAGGCATGTTTAATGACAGCAGATGCTCTGCGTGATAAGCGCCAATCAAATATCATGAAATGTCTGCATCTAATCTAAGGGCGTCAAAGTCAGTGGATTGTAAGAGTCGTTGAACTAATTTCTGTATCACAAGCGGATGTTATAAGGGTGATATTAGAGGGGTCGTTGTAAGGGTGATATTAGAGGGGTCGTTGTAAGGGTGATATTAGAGGGGTCGTTGTAAGGGTGATATTAGAGGGGTCGTTGTAAGGGTGATATTAGAGAGGTCGCCTCAGATTTTTTAAAAGTTAAAATAGAATTAAATAAAAACCGTACTGCGCATTGTACAATTCATTGTTCCACTCATTGTACCACTCATTGTACCACTTATTGTACCACTCATTGTACCACTCATTGTGCCGCTCATTGTACCACTCGTTGTACCACTCGTAGCACAGCTCATTGTACCACTCATTGTACCACTCATTGCACCGCTCATTGTACCACTCATTGTACCACTCGTAGCACAGCTCATTGTACCACTCCTTGTACCACTAATTGTACCGCTCATTGTACCACTCATTGTACCACTCATTGTACCGCTCATTGTACCGCTCATTGTACCACTCATTGTACAACTTATTGTACCACTCGTAGCACAGCTCATTGTACCACTCATTGTACCACTCATTGTACCACTCATTGTACCGCTCATTGTAGCGCTCATTGTACCGCTCATTGTACCGCTCATTGTACCACTCATTGTTCCACTCATTGTACCACTCATTGTACCACTCATTGTACCAATCATTGTACCACTCATTGTACCACTCATTGTACCACTCATTGTACCACTCATTGTACCGCTCATTGTACCGCTCATTGTACCACTCATTGTACCACTAATTGTACCGCTCATTGTACCACTTATTGTACCACTCGTAGCACAGCTCATTGTACCACGCATTGTACCACTCATGGTACCACTCATTGTACCGCTCATTGTACCGCTCATTGTACCTCTCATTGTACACCTCATTGTACCACTCATTGTACCACTCATTGTACCACTCATTGCACCACTCATTGTAGAACTCATTGTACCACTCATTGTACCACTCATTGTACCACTCATTGTACCACTCACTGTACCGCTCAATGTACCACTCATTGTACCACTCATTGTACCGCTCATTGTACCGCTTATTGTACCACTCATTGTACCACTCATTGTACCACTCATTGTACCACTCATTGTACCACTCATTGTACAACTCATTGTACCACTCATTGTACCACTCATTGTACCACTCATTGTACCACCCATTGTACCACTCATTGTAACACTCATTGTACCGCTCATTGTACCACTCATTGTACCGCTCATTGTACCACTTATTGTACGACTCATAGCACAGCGCATTGTACCACTCATTGTACCACTCATTGTACCACTCATTGTACCACTCATTGTACCACTCACTGTACCACTCATTGTACCACTCACTGTACCGCTCATTGTACCACTCACTGTACCGCTCATTGTACCACTCATTGTACCACTCATTGTATGGCTCATTGTACCACTTATTGTACCACTCATTGTACCACTCATTGTACCACTTATTGTACCTCTCATTGTACCACACGTAACACAGCTCATTGCACCACTCATTGTACCACTCATTGTACCACTCATTGTACCACTCATTGTATCACTCATTGTACCACTCGTAACACAGCTCATTGTACCAGTCATAGTACCGCTCATTGTACCACTTATTGTACCACTCGTAGCACAGCTCATTGTACCGCTCATTGTACCACTTATTGTACCACTCATTGTACCGCTCATTGTACCGCTCATTGCACCGCTCATTGTACCGCTCATTGTACAACTCATTGAACCACTCATTGTACCACTCATTGTACCACTCATTGTACCACTCATTGTACCACTCATTGTACCACTCGTAGCACAGCTCATTGTACCACTCATTGTACCACTCATTGTACCACTCGTAGCACAGCTCATTGTACCACTTATTGTACCACTCGTAGCACAGCTCATTGTACCACTCATTGTACCACTCATTGTACCACTCATTGTACCACTCATTGTACCGCTCATTGTAGCGCTCATTGTACCGCTCATTGTACCGCTCATTGTACCACTCATTGTTCCACTCATTGTACCACTCATTGTACCACTCATTGTACCAATCATTGTACCATTCATTGTACCACTCATTGTACCACTCATTGTACCACTCATTGTACCGCTCATTGTACCGCTCATTGTACCACTCATTGTACCACTAATTGTACCGCTCATTGTACCACTTATTGTACCACTCGTAGCACAGCTCATGGTACCACGCATTGTACCACTCATGGTACCACTCATTGTACCACTCATTGTACCGCTCATTGTACCGCTCATTGTACCTCTCATTGTACACCTCATTGTACCACTCATTGTACCACTCATTGTACCACTCATTGCACCACTCATTGTACAACTCATTGTACCACTCATTGTACCACTCATTGTACCACTCATTGTACCACTCATTGTACCACTCACTGTACCGCTCATTGTACCACTCATTGTACCACTCATTGTACCGCTCATTGTACCGCTTATTGTACCACTCATTGTACCACTCATTGTACCACTCATTGTACCACTCATTGTACCACTCATTGTACCACTCATTGTACAACTCATTGTACCACTCATTGTACCATTCGTTGTACCACTCATTGTACCACCCATTGTACGACTCATTGTAACACTCATTGTACCGCTCATTGTACCACTCATTGTACCGCTCATTGTACCACTTATTGTACGACTCATAGCACAGCGAAATGTACCACTCATTGTACCACTCATTGTACCACTCATTGTACCACTCATTGTACTACTCACTGTACCACTCATTGTACCACTCACTGTACCGCTCATTGTACCACTCACTGTACCGCTCATTGTACCACTCATTGTACCACTCATTGCATGGCTCATTGTACCACTCATTGTATCACTCATTGTACCACTCATTGTACCGCTCATTGTACCTCTCATTGTACCACACGTAACACAGCTCATTGCACCACTCATTTTACCACTCATTGTACCACTCATTGTACCACTCATTGTATCACTCATTGTACCACTCGTAACACAGCTCATTGTACCATTCATAGTACCTCTCATTGTACTACTTATTGTACCACTCGTAGCACAGCTCATTGTACCGCTCATTGTACCACTCATTGTACCGCTCATTGTACCACTCACTGTACCACTCACTGTACCGCTCATTGTACCACTAATTGTACCACTCATTGTATGGCTCATTGTACCACTTATTGTACCACTCATTGTACCACTCATTGTACAACTCATTGTACCACTCATTGTACCGCTCATTGTACCACTCATTGTACCGCTCATTGTACCACTCATTGTACCACTAATTGTACCGCTCATTGTACCACTCATTGTACCACTCATTGTGCCACTTGTAGCACAGCTCATTGTACCACTCATTGTACCACTCATTGCACCGCTCATTGTACCGCTCATTGTACCACTCATTGTACCACTCATTGTACCACTAATTGTACCACTCATTGTACCACTCATTGCACCACTCATTGTACAACTCATTGTATCACTCATTGTACCACTCATTGTACCACTCACTGTACCACTCACTGTACCGCTCATTGTACCACTCATTGTACCACTCATTGTACCGCTCATTGTACCGCTTATTGTACCACTCATTGTACCACTCATTGTACCACTTATTGTACCACTCATTGTACCACTCATTGTACAACTCATTGTACCACTCATTGTACCTCTCGTTGTACCACTCGTTGTACCACTCATTGTACCACTCATTGTACCGCTTATTGTACCACTCATTGTAACCCTCATTGTACCGCTCATTGTACCACTCATTGTACCGCTCATTGTACCACTTATTGTACGACTCATAGCACAGCGCATTGTACCACTCATTGTACCACTCATTTTACCACTCATTGTACCACTCACTGTACCGCTCATTGTACCACTCATTGTACCACTCATTGTATGGCTCATTGTACCACTTATTGTACCACTCATTGTACCACTCATTGTACCGCTCATTGTACCACTCATTGTACCACTCATTGTACCACTCATTGTACCGCTCATTGTACCACTCATTGTACCACTCATTGTACCGCTCATTGTACCACTCATTGTACCGCTCATTGTACCACTCATTGTACCGCTCATTGTACCACTCATTGTACCACTCATTGTACCACTCATTGTACCACTCATTGTACCGCTCATTGTACCACTCATTGTACCGCTCATTGTACCACTCGTAGCACAGCTCATTGTACCACTCATTGTACCACTCATTGTGCCGCTCATTGTACCACTCGTTGTACCACTCGTAGCACAGCTCGTTGTACCACTCATTGTACCACTCATTGCACCGCTCATTGTACCACTCATTGTACCACTCGTAGCACAGCTCATTGTACCACTCCTTGTACCACTAATTGTACCGCTCATTGTACCACTCATTGTACCACTCATTGTACCGCTCATTGTACCGCTCATTGTACCACTCATTGTACCACTCATTGTACCACTCATTGTACCACTCATTGCACAGCTCATTGTATCACTCATTGTACCGCTCATTGTACCACTCATTGTACCACTCATTGTACCACTCATTGTTCCACTCATTGTACCACTGATTGTACCACTCATTAGACCGCTTATTGTACCACTCATTGTACCACTCATTGTACCACTCATTGTACAACTCATTGTACCGCTCATTGTACCACACATTGTACCACTCATTGTACCACTCATTGGACCACTTATTGTACCACTCATTGTACCACTCATTGTACCACTCATTGTACCACTCATTGTACCACTCATAGTACCACTTATTGTACCACTTATTGTACCACTCATTGTACCACTCATTGTACCACTCATTGTACCACTCATTGTACCACTCATTGTACCGCTTATTGTACCACTCATTGTACCACTCATTGTACCACTCATTGTATCACTCATTGTACCACTCATTGTACCACTCATTGTACCGCTCACTGTATCGCTCATTGTACGGTGGATGAAAAACAATCAGACCACGACAGACGCTCTAATGGCTTCTTGTAGATCAGGGTTCGGGAAACCATGACTCGCGAGCCAGATGTGGCTCTATTTATAGCTGCATCTGGCTCTCAGACAAAAGTTCGATTATAAAAAAAGTTTATTTAAACTCCTTTGATCTACATATTAATTGCATTTAAGAATGTTATTAAAAATTATTCAGAGACATAATAATTGTAATTTTAGTGTTGAAACTACACAAGATGCACACATTTACTTGAATTATTAGTTTTAAACATAATGTATGCCTCTCACAGAATTACTTTTCAAAATATGTGCTCTTTATGGCTCTCACAGAATTACTTGTCAAAATATGTGGTGTTTATGGCTCTCACAGAATTACTTTTCAAAATATTTGGTGTTTATGGCTCTCACAGAATTACTTTTCAAAATATTTGGTGTTTATGGCTCTCACAGAATTACTTGTCAAAATATGTGGTGTTTATGACTCTCACAGAATTACTTTTCAAAATATGTGGTCTTTATGGCTCTCACAGAATTACTTGTCAAAATATGTGGTGTTTATGACTCTCACATAATTACTTTTCAAAATATGTGGTGTTTATGGCTCTCACAGAATTACTTTTCAAAATATGTGGTGTTTTTTGGCGTTCTCACACAAAAAGTTTCCCTTACTGTAGATTGTAGATGAACGAGCACCCCACAAAATCCTGGAGTTAAAATCAAAGCTCTGCACGGTTTATTTATAAGAACTGTTTTTAAAAATGTTTATCGTTAAAGGTGCTCCGTTCCTACTCACAGCAACTTCTGAAAATTCCCAGGGTGGATGGATACAGAAAGAAGTCCCTCGGAGTGGGCACTATTGAAGCAACTGCTCCCAAGTTGTGGAATATTTTCCCCAAGTTCTCGAGAAGATGCAGCGACGACCACAAAAAAAAGAAAGAAAACAAAATTCTGACTTCATTTATTTATATTTAAGATATTTTTTAAGAGACCATGAACATCAGAAAGTTGACATTGCTAGACAAGTTTGGAGAAAACATCAGAGCATTGATATTGTTAGATGGACTTCGGCGAAAAGCTTTAGGAGAATTTATTTAGCAGCAGCACCATTATTGATATCGATTTAGAATTGTAACAAAAAAAATCAAAATCGAAAATTGTTAAAAATTCAACGAGTTACGACAGACTCGTGTAAAAATATTCTTAAAGCAAAACAACAAAACATGGCTAGGCACCTTTGATATTGCTAAACACGTTAACGATTTCAAACCCGTTAAACACTGCTATTTCGGTTAAACGGTACTAAACACGTTCAACGGTGCTCAAATCCTCGGGCTTGAAAAATTAGTTTGGGAGTCAGCAATCAATACCAAGTCGTATTTCCAGTAACTTGGGGTGATCACATTTCCAGGAAAATTGGTCTGCAGAGCACGTCAAATCTTAAGTCCCTGTATTCAGGGGCTATCACCGTGTAAGATGTTTCATGCTGGGAGAGTTGCTGGACGTTGATTCTCAATGCCCTGGTTCAGTGTTGTGTCTTGGGTGGTTCATTGACAGCAAACTCCAATGAAAGGCTGGTCGAACCCGAGACATTCAAAGTCAATACAAAGACGTAGGATGGAGGTCTGACAGTAGGAGACGTTGTCGTGTTAAATAAAGTGTTGACGTGGCTTTGATATATACACATGCGATCTCAGTGTTAAATAAAGTGTTGACGTGGCTTTGATATATACACATGCGATCTCAGTGTTAAATAAAGTATTGACTTGGCATTGATATTGGGCGAAAGCATAACGAAACATGTTTATTAGTATTAATATCTTCAGTTTCTTAGCTAATTTAATTATGTTAGCATTGAAAGTCATAAAATAGATTACAATAAAAATGGGCTGCTCACACAAAACTTAATAATTATATAACAAGACAACAGGACAGGAAGACAATAGGACAGCAAGACAAAATCTAAAACTAAGATGATAAACGATAATATTTGTCAAAACTAACTTGATTATTTAGTTATGTTTTTAGAGCAGTAATGCTTGGATTAATCTTTCAAAACATCAACATTATTAGGTTAACGCCGAGAGAATACAGATAACGCCATTTACATACATTTAACAATAACACATACATTTTAGCATCAAGAACACAAAATAATATAAAAAAGAGCATACACATAACAATACGAAACTTAAAACCATTTGATGATTACTATAAATACACTTTCAAAAAGTTAACTTGGCCAAAAGGCTTCCAAAGATTATCCGTCAAAGTCATGCCAGTCAGTTCTGTAAAGATCTTCGCCCACGAAGGAATTCACTCTTTGTCCATCGTGCCCGAAAGTTTTTGTTCTTCTTCTTTTCTTGGCCGAAATGTAATAAGGTTTAACCTCAATCAACAGAGGGGAACAACATGGCTGACACTATAGGGAGATGATTCAATCAGCCGCATATAACTCAATTGTCGCCCCTTGTTTTACTGCTCCCGGAAGTTCATGACAAAAAGTTTCTGTAAAAGGCCTGGGCCAGATGAAAGATGCCAGAATCTCAGAGGAAGTGACGTCTGTGTGAACAAGGATATTTAACTTCAAGGGACTTATTTTTATGCGACGTCACACGGGTCATTCCTTGACATTGGTTTTTGAGCAACGAAGATGATTGTCTAACTGAGCGTGTTCCCAAGAACAAAGTGTTGATGAGCTGATTTCCAGCATAAACAACTTTGTACTTTATAGTTGAAAACGCTGAATACATGTGTTTAAATCTTTTGTTCTATGTCTTTTAACACGCTCTTAAAGTTTATTAGACATCGTTTTTGAAAGAGGTCGTAAAATTATCGTTTTCAACACACACGTGAGCATAAAACATACATATGTAGAGGTGCAATTTTTTTAAAGCAGATGTCTTAAAGATTCGAGGTATTTTCGTGCACTGCTAAGTTAAAACTCTACTGAAATAACAAATTATAGTTTCGTGTTCCAATAGAAATTTTGTCGCGTTGATCGATATCAAAGTTCTTCAGCAACTAAACATTAATCTTTTCAAATAGAGGCTTTTCGCATATAATGTCAAGAATTTGAGGTGCTTTAGCTTATATTTATAAAAAAAATTCGTTATAATTTTTAGGTTGAGTTTAGTATTTCGCGGGGTTGTAAGGATGGAGAATGGCGGATAGAGAAGAGTTTTTCAATAGATTTAATGGATTACGTTTGGTTTATGTATATAAGGTCTACGTTTGTGAGGATGTCTAGATTTGAGTAGATGTTGTCTATGTTGGTGTAGACGTTGTCTATGTTTGTGTAGATGTTGTCTATGTTAGTCTAGATGTTGTCTATGTTTGTGTTGATGTCTATGTTTGTGTTGATGTTGTCTATGTTTTTATAGATGTTGTCTATGTTAGTCTAGATGTTGTCTATGTTTGTGTTGATGTCTATGTTTGTGTTGATGTTGTCTAAGTTTGTGTAGATGTTGTCTATCTTTGTGTAGATGTTGTCTATCTTTGTGTAGATGTTGTCTAAGTTTGTGTAGATGTTGTCTATGTTTGTGTATATTTGTGTATATGTTGTGTATAATTGTGTAGATGTTGTCTATGTTTGTGTAGATGTTGTCTATGTTTGTGTAGATGTTGTCTATGTTTGTGTATATGTTGTCTATGTTTGTGTAGATGTTGTCTATGTTTGTGTAGATGTTGTCTATGTTTGTGTAGATGTTGTCTATGTTTGTGTAGATGTTGTCTATGTTTGTGTAGATGTTGTCTATGTTTGTGTAGATGTTGTCTATGTTTGTGTAGATGTTGTCTATGTTTGTGTAGATGTTGTCTATGTTTGTGTAGATGTTGTCTATGTTTGTGTAGATGTTGTCTATGTTTGTGTAGATGTTGTCTACGTTTGTTTAGATGTTTTGACATTTGGTAAAATGGCGAAACCTAAAAGTCAAGGTTAACAATAAATTATAGACTTCAATAACTCCTCAAATGGAACCTTTTCATCATATGACTCGTTGAGAGGTCAGAGGTCAAACTTTGGTTCGTGTCTACGCATGAAAGAGGGGCATGCGCGAGGCAGACCAGCCAATCACGGCTTTTTATCCCGTGGAAGTTTATCAAAGAACTTCTCAAGTTAGAGAGTAAACATTGATGTGCTTACACGGTGGGCACGATCGGCAATGTGTAATGAACTCTCGTGTGAAAGAAGTGTAGAGAAGGACACGGCCTTTGAGCTACAGTCGATAGAGAAGAGTTGAAAGATACCACAGCTTGGAATATAGTCTTAAAATGGAGCTTGGAATATAGAATTAAAATCCTGTCATTTTCTGGCTTCAATAAAAAAATAATATTTGTTTTAAATTTTAGATCTCAAAAATAAATACCGTATATACTCGTTCTATAGCCCATTCGTTCATAAGCCGACCAACCCCCTCCCCCCCCACACACTTTTGTAAGGGAAAAGTATAAATGTGTATAACACGATCGCAAGCCGACCCCCCAAAAAGTAAGAGGACAGCTTAGAAAAAATGGTATGTATTTAAAAAAAAACTACTAGCTAAATCGGTCATTATGATCGTTTACTTTGTATTGCCTATCTTTGTCTGTCTGCTCTTTGTTAAGCAAGAGTTACCGGTATTTAAAAAAATATATATTTGGTAAACAGTGACGAAAGCGCGTAAATTAAAATCCGTGGTTGAAAAAAAATTTGTAAAACAATTTATTAAGACGTTCACAAAAATAAATAAAATGATTAAATAAGGTAAGTGCTGATTTTAATAATATACTATATCTTCTGATAGAGCAGTCGAATCTTGTAGAATGTAGAAAGGACATTGATAATCTACAATAACAACACCGATATTCAATATCCATGCAGAAATCACCTATGACCCGCTCATAAGCCGACCCCCCCCCCACATACTTTTTCCCCTAGATTTTGTGCAAAAAGGTCGGCTTGCGAACGAGTATATACGGTAGTATACGAATAATTTATATTCATCATAATTTGTATGTATTAGAAAATATCTCTATATATAATTCACCAGAAAAATACCAAGTAGTGTGCAAATAAGCATGACGAATGACCCTAACTGAGGTCCACCAAAAAGGGGGGGGGGCATGACTCGAGACCAACAATGCTTCTTGCGTTCACTTGCGTTGTTCCTTCACAGAATAACACGTGATTCGTATTGCAGTGGTTATGGCGTCCGCCTTACACCTTTTAAGGTCCTCAGCGTAAACATTATTTTTTAGTTTTTAAAAATGTTTGTTTGTGCACGTTCTTTTCCCCGTTTTTTGCGAACATAGCTGACCCTCACTAGGGTCGGCCAATCACAGTTTATGGTTGGCAAGCTAGGGTTGTGCAGGGTGGGGGCAGGTAGGTAACCGCAGTGCGCATGTCTCGAGACTAACAATGCGTCGGTGGTTCCCCCCGACGTTCACTAGCGTTGTTCTGATTTTTCGTTCCCTAGTTTGTTTCCGTTCCCCTCCCCCCCTCTTTTCCCCTATTTTTGTCTCTCTATGAGCATGCTACGCCACGGGTCGTATCTGTGTTTTTATTTCAACAGTATGAAGCGCTAAGCGTGAAAAATATATATATATTATTATCTATTTTTGTATCTTTTTCTTAGAAATTTTCAAATTAATGCCGGTGTCCATATTATTAGATTTCTTTACAACACGACGAAGAACTTAA
The DNA here is from genome assembly GCA_944989445.1 of Ampullaceana balthica. Lineage (NCBI taxonomy): Eukaryota > Metazoa > Mollusca > Gastropoda > Lymnaeidae > Ampullaceana > Ampullaceana balthica. Next base: position 20,406 of record CALYLW010000110.1, on the reverse strand, counting down.
GACTTAAAGTCATTTATTTTGACAACTTGTGATTTAGCTTCATAGTAAAAAAAGGCAAATAAAATGAAATAGAATGACCCCGCCCATGGTAGAAACTAAAACATGACCTTTATAAGACGAACCAGATTTAATAACTCATTACAAATCCGATATTGTTAATACTACAAACGTTTCTGTTATACGCTGGACATATTTCTACACTGCTAAGAAATCAACATTTTGTACAGAGTATCTTGCCGAAAGCCAAAGTCAATAAATAGTTTGAGCCGATTGTTGCCCTTTTATTAACATAAAACAACATCGATGGCCCATGGTGGCTATTGAAGCTCACCCCAAAATGCCGTTTTTGTGGCAGATGAATAATATTTTGATACTCCGGCCTCCAAGCGCCATTGATCCTCGAGCAAATCGGCCGGATAATGGGTGTAGCCAACTGGGCAATTGTAGTGGGAAAGGCGAAATTGGCAAGTGGCAATACTGGAGTGGCCACAGTTTTCATGCTTCACTCGTGCTGTGTCCCTTAGGTTAGTCGGACAACTTCTGGTTTTTCATGTTATGGCAATATTTCATGTCATTTTATAAACATATTTATAAGTCATGTGATGTCCATATTTGGTATTGCAGGTATTTATAGTTCAATACGATATTAACCGTATAGGAGAATAAATATCCATTCGAATAAGACTGTATCGCAAATGTATTACTTTTAGTATTACTACAGGCCTTCGTACAGCATTACAATTATACATCTCAGTTATACAGAAAATGCCTAATTTTAAGCATCGATTAACGGATTAAATATTAACATTTTGTTAATTTGTTTTAAAGCAAAGGCAATATACTATTTTTGGTCTTGAATCGTATGCAAGCAAAGAGACGAAATCAAGAATGCAATATCATTTTATTTTATTGTGATAGCAACATTTTAAACGGAGATGAGCCGCATATCATGAGTTTTGATTGAGATTTAAACAAAAAGCAATTCTTAGAGCTAGCAATTCTTTGAGTTAGCAATACTTTGAGCTAGCAATACTTTGAGCTAGCAATACTTCGAGCTAGCAATACTTTGAGCTAGCAATACTTTGAGCTAGCAATACTTTGAGCTAGCAATACTTCGAGCTAGCAATACTTTGAGCTAGCAATACTTTGAGCTAGAAATACTTTGAGCTAGCAATACTTCGAGCTAGCAATACTTTGAGCTAGCAATACTTTGAGCTAGCAATACTTTGAGCTAGCAATACTTTGAGCTAGCAATACTTTATGCTAGAAATACTTTGAGCTAGCAATACTTTGAGCTAGCAATTCTTAGAGCCATCAATTCTTTGAGGAAGCAATTCTTTCAGCGAGCAATTCTTTCAGCCAGCAATTCTTTGAGCCAGTAATTCTTTCAGCCAGAAGTTCTTTGAGCCAGCAATTCTTTCAGGCAGCAATTCTTTGAGCCAGCAATTCTTAGAGCCAGCAATTGTTTGAGCCATGCAGCAATATTTCCAACAAATATTAAAAAGAGTTCGTAATTTTGTGTTTATATTTTTCTAATCTAAATATATATTTTTTTAAAATTCTTGTAGAAACTGTTTCTACAAGAATTGTTTCATCTGATTCTTCCCACCCTACATATAACCTCTCTCAACTAATACGCCATATTAATAATAAGGCCAAAACAAGTTATTGAGGCTACCTACTTGGATTGTTAGGGGAATGTCTACGTCACGACTTGTAATAATAAATAACTCTGTCTGTTCTACTTCCTGAAGTTTAGTGTCCATAGTTTAGCCTTAGGAAAAATGTGTTCTCCATAGAATATTGGTAGGTATAGTAACACTATTGACATATCGCTGGGTATGGTAACACTATTGACATACTGGTAGGTATGGTAACACTATTGACATATTGGTAGGTATGGTAACACTATTGACATACTGGTAGGTATGGTAACACTATTGACATACTGGTAGGTATGGTAACACTATTGACATACTGGTAGGTATGGTAACACTATTGACATACTGGTAGGTATGGTAACACTATTGACATATTGGTGGGTATGGTAACAAGTTTTACACCAACTCATTATAATTGACTATTTCCGCAGAAATATCTCTAATGTAATTAATAGCATTGGTTTATCCCGATGTAACTTGATTGCTCCATATTTATGATAGTCTTCATTTCTATCTACAGGATGAGAAAAATCAAGTTTTAATAACCAACGTTTGGCTGGACCACGTAAGTACATAGTAAAAAAACTGTACACATCACGCAGTACCATTACACTGTCCACATCGCACAGTACCCAGTACACTGTACTAATCACACAGTACTCAGTACCCAGTACACTGTACTAATCACACAGTACTCAGTACCCAGTACACTGTACTAATCATACAGTACTCAGTACCCAGTACACTGTACTAATCACACAGTACTCAGTACCCAGTACACATCACACAGTACTCAGTACCCAGTACACTGTACTAAACACACAGTACTCAGTACGCAGTACACTGTACACATCACACAGTACCAAGTACGCTGTACATATCATACATTACCCAGTACACTGCACACAGCACACTGTTCCCAGTACACATCACACAGTACCCAGTAAAGTCTACACACACTACACTGTACATATAACACAGTACACATCACACAGTACACAGTACACTGTTCACATCACACAGTACACTGTACATATCACACAGTACACTGTACATATCACACAGTACACTGTACATATCACACAGTACACTGTACATATCACACAGTACACTGTTCACATCACACAGTACACTGTACATATCACACAGTACACTGTACATATCACACAGTACACTGTACATATCACACTGTACACTGTACATATCACACTGTACACTGTTCATATAACACAGTACACTGTACATATAACACAGTACACTGTACATATCACACTGTACACTGTACATATCACACAGTACACTGTACATATAAAACAGTACACATCACACAGTACACAGTACACTGTTCACATCACACAGTACACTGTACATATCACACAGTACACTGTACATATCACACAGTACACTGTACATATCACACAGTACACTGTACATATCACACAGTACACTGTACATATCACACTGTACACTGTACATATCACACAGTACACTGTACATATCACACAGTACACTGTACATATCACACAGTACACTGTACATATCACACTGTACACTGTACATATCACACTGTACACTGTTCACATCACACAGTACATTGTACATATCACACAGTACACTGTACATATCACACAGTACACTGTACATATCACACAGTACACTGTACATATCACACAGTACACTGTACATATCACACAGTACACTGTACATATCACACAGTACACTGTACATATCACACTGTACACTGTACATATCACACAGTACACTGTTCACATCACACAGTACACTGTACATATCACACAGTACACTGTACATATCACACAGTACACTGTACATATCACACAGTACACTGTACATATCACACTGTACACTGTACATATCACACAGTAAATATCACACAGTACCCAGTACATTGTACATATAACACAGTACACATCACTCAGTACACAGTACACTGTACATATAACACAGTACACAGTACCCAGTACACATCACACTGTACCCAGTGCACTGTACACAACACACCGTACACCATACTCAGCCTCAGTAACTAGCACACAGCACACAGGTACCTGGTGTGTCTTAGACTTCATCAAATATTTATTTTAGGTCTTATTGTTAGTTGCTATCACTGTTATCTTTTTAAATCCTTTATATTAACTCGTGGTGTCTGCATCCTTGTTTGCTTGATTGCTTGTCTCCAAAACTTTTGATCGATTTTTAACCCACTTCCTCGTAAGCTAGCGAGCTGAAATTTTGCAGGCAGTTTCGTACCAATAATAAAAACAATGTATCAAAATTTCAGATGATCGATCGCATGTACCGTAATTAAATTATTGATGTTTTTATATTATTTTATTTATTCCTATGTATCATGTTATTTTTTGAGATAGAGCGTTGCGGTGCGTATTATATTGAACAACCTTTTTGTCGCGCAATAAGGTGCGTATTTTATTGACAACTCTTTTTATAAACATATTCCTGATCGGTGCGCATTATATTAAACATGTTTTACGACACAACTGCAATTTTGTATTTCTGGATGGTCTGGCGCTGCGTATTATAATGAACATTCCTTTAGTTACGACTCGTACATAAAGGATTTATAGTGAAAAACTTGGTTTTTTACGTTTTTTAAAAATTAAATCCTTTATATTAAATGCTTGATTGCCTGTCGCCAAAACTTTTGATCGATTTTTAACCCACTTCCTCGTACGCTAGCGAGCTGAAATTTTACAGGCAGTTTTGTACCAATAATAAAAACAATGTATAAAAATTTCAGATCGATCGCATGTACCGTAATTAAATTATTGATTTTTTAGATTATTTTATTTATTCCTATGTATCATGCTATTTTTTGAGATAGAGCGTTGCGGTGCGTATTATATTGAACAACCTTTTTGTCGCGCAATAAGGTGCATATTTTATTGACAACTCTTTTTATAAACATATTCCTGATCGGTGCGCATTATATTAAACATGTTTTACGACACAACTGCAATTTTGTATTTCTGGATGGTCTGGCGCTGCGTATTATAATGAACATTCCTTTTAGTTACGTTTCGTACATAAAGGATTTATAGTGAAAAACTTCGTTTTTTACGTTTTTAAAAAATTAAATCCTTTATATTAACTCGTGGTGTCTGCACCCTTGATTGCTTGAATGCTTGATTGCTTGTCGCCAAAACTTTTGATCGATTTTTAACCCACTTGCTCGTAAGCTAGCGAGCTGAAATTTTGCAGGCAGTTTCGTACCGATGATAAAAACAATGTATCAAAATTTCAGATCGATCGCATGTACCGTAATTAAATTATTGATTTTTTAGATTATTTTATTTATTCCTATGTATCATGCTATTTTTTGAGATAGAGCGTCGCGGTGCGTATTATATTGAACAACCTTTCTGTCGCGCAATAAGGTGCGTATTTTATTGACAACTCTTTTTATAAACATATTCCTGATCGGTGCGCATTATATTAAACATGTTTTACGACACAACTGCAATTTTGTATTTCTGGATGGTCTGGCGCTGCGTATTATAATGAACATTCTTTTAGTTACGTCTCGTACATAAAGGATTTATAGTGAAAAACTTGGTTTTTTACGTTTTTTAAAAATTAAATCCTTTATATTAACTCGTGGTGTCTGCACCCTTGATTGCTTGATTGCTTGTCGCCAAAACTTTTGATCGATTTTTAAACCACTTCCTCGTACGCTAGCGAGCTGAAATTTTAAAGGCATTGTCGTACCAATAATAAAAACAATGTATTAAAATTTCAGATCGATCACATTTACCGTAATTAAATTATTGATTTTTTAGCTTATTTTATTTATTCCTATGTATCATGCTATTTTTTGAGATAGAGCGTTGCGGTGCGTATTATAATGAACATTCCTTTAGTTACGTCTCGTACATAAAGGATTTATAGTAAAAAACTTGGGTTTTTTACGTTTTTTTTTATTGTTGGTGGGGTCTTATTGTTAGGTGCTAGCACTGCTATTTTTTGTTGGTGGGGTCTTATGAAAGAAATATGAACTCTCCACTGTCTCGTAGTAGGTCTCATATTTTTTTTTAATCGTGAATTGGAATGTGTATCAAATTATGCTAGTGGTCAGATATTGATTATGCCGACCTGATGGCAAGCCGTGTATCGTGTTTGACCAGTGGCCAGGGGCTCACTTAGAATCCTTGAGTATACTAGCTGGCAGATAAGGCAGAATAACTACTACTCTCTGTTTTAGTATTCACTAATTATCAGCGAATCACAGAACTCTTTCACAATATTCCCATCTCGTCCATTTATCCCCTGTCTCCAGTTCCCATCACTTACCAGATCCTCAAACGTCCGGTCACCCAACCAATGCCTTGATTTAGCAAGGGAGTCAATGTAATGTAATTAATGGCCTTGGCATAGCCGCCCTATAGCCACCCAATAGCCACCTTATACCGCGGTATAACAATAGAGTATGAATTATTGAACCTACCAGTCAGTAGATTGAACTGAAACGTCCACTTTTGTCACACACATTTAAAAAGAAATAATTTACTTTTGTGACACACATCATTGAACCGATCAAAAAATGTACTTTTACTGAAACACACAGAACACGTCACATCATTTACGACATGGTTTGAAACTGTACTCCCGGGACCGTGTCTGGGTTTCTAGGTTTTTTATTTTTAAAAAATAGCCATCTAGGTTTTTCTTAAGAAAAAGTAAATAAACGTGTTGCTTAGGTTTTTCCCAAAATTGTTACTGGCAGCACTTGTTTCAAATACTAAATAACAAAAATATTTTTAATAATTAATACAAAAGTTGTTTTATTTAAAACGTTCAATAGGAAATAAACAAAAGGAAAATTTTAATGTTCTGATAATTGTTCTATAAATGAAATTACAGAGTGTGTAAGTTGGAGAAAATTAAAATTAAGAACATTTTACACACACATACACACACACACGCACACACAAGTACATACTTATATATACATATATCAAAATAAAATAATAAATAAATGTACTTATAAACTTGACCCCATGACTAACTGAATATTTACTGGATCACAAGCAATGTTCTATTCAGCTTTTCTCGGCAGAAGAGGAATGTCGATGTCATCGATTTCATTTATTCCTAACAAGTCTATTTTTTAGGGTGGGTAAATCTTGGGTTAAATCGTGGGTTAAACCTTGAGTTAAATCTTGTTATTGAACTTTCACCCGATTCCTTTGATCATTTGGTTGGATGATTTTCACATCTACGCTGACGAATGACGTCAATGAAAAATTATTTAATAAAAAAAAACTTAAAAAACCAAGTTTTTCACTATAAATCCTTTATGTACTAGACGTAACTAAAAGAATGTTCATTATAATACGCAGCGCAAGACCATCCAAAAATACAAAATTGCAGTTGTGTCGTAAAACATGTTTAACATAATGCGCACCGATCAGGAATATGTTTATAAAAAGTGTTGTCAATAACATACGCACCTTATTGCGCGACAGAAAGGTTGTTCAATATAATACGCACCGCGACACTATCTAAAAAAAATAACATGATTCATAGGAATAAATAAAATAATCTAAAAATTCAATAATTTAATTACAGTACATGCGATCGATCTGAAATTTTGAAGCATAGTTTTTATCATCGCCACGAAACTGCCTGCTAAATCTCAGCTCGCTAGCTTACGAGGAAGTGGATTAAAAATCGATCCAAAGTTTGGCGACCGACAATCAAGGGTTCAAACTACCAGACACCACGAGTTAATATAAAGGATTTAAAAATAAACATGAGTTTGTTTCAATAATTGAGAGCCATTATTGTTACCTCTCACCTTTCGATTTTATTTCAAATAAGAGCTCGACGCACAGACAGGACACAATTTAATCTTTTTATTTTAAAAAGCTTTTTAAAATCATCTCTATTTCTAAAAGATTCATAATAGTCGTAAAGATCTTAAAAAATATTCAAATACGAGTTTAAACATTTCGTGGGAGTAAAGTAAATATATTTTAAATAATTGTATGGTGTGAAAACAAGTGGCTAAGAATTGAAATAAATTTAGTTCACCATCACAATGAACTATTCAAACAGTAATATTTTATTATTCTCTATCCATGCACAAACACTAACATTTTTGTCTTAAAGTTTACTGTATCACTGATTGCCATATTTTGCTTAGAAACAATGTGATATCTCGCTAACTGTTTTAGTTCCTTTCTTCCCTCTGTCACTTCGCGTCAAGTGATCAAGACGTCTCGCCACTGAATCATTGTGCAATATATAATATATATATATATATTATATATATATATATATATATATAATATATATATATAAATATATATATATTATATATATATATATATATAATATATATATATATATATATATATATATATATATATATATATATATATATAATATATAAATATAATATAATATATTTTATAATAATAATAAATATATAAAATCATATAATATATATATTATATATATATATATATATATAAATATAGTATATAGAATATTATTTATTATAGATATAAATATATATATACTATATATATATATATATATATATATATATATATATATATATATATATATATAATACTATAATATATACATATATCATAATATATATATAAACTAATATATATATATATATAATTAATATATATTGTGTGTGTGTGTTTGAGTGGTGGTAACAAGACCGTCTTTACACATTTTGGGGCCTCCGGGAAAAGAAAAACAAAAAATAGTGTTGGAAAGCTGGGAAATGCAATCCACTACCGCAACCCAAACTTCACCCCCCATCGACCTCAGCCCTAAAGCCCTAGATGACAGAATAAAAAAAAATAGAAATAAAAACCCAATCCAATATAAATATATATAATAACTAATAAACTAAGGGCGGTTAGAAACATTAATTAAAAAATTTAATTATCGTATAAACCATTTACATCCTAATTTTGAAAAAATAACGATTAATTATGCGTTAAATTTCAATTAAACATGAAAGCCAAAATTATAAATTGAAGATGATCCCGTCATACTGGAACACATAAACCAAACTTTATAAAACTTCTTATCAGTTGGAAAATCTAGGTCCACAGGATTAACAAACATAACAGCAAAATTACTAGGGATGGTCTTTCTTGATCTTTCTTTCACTCCTTCTTTTCCTTTATACTTTCTTTAAAAAAATAACTCTGTAAAAAAATAATATAAAAAATACTAAAAAAATAAAAAAAAAATTATCTCTCTCTCTCAAACGACATCATCAAAAAAAACAACGAAACTAAACCACAACGGGGGAAGGAGTCGGACCAAAAGGGAACGCGGACGCTCGGCGAGCAAGTCACACCATCACCCCTGCCACTTCGCCTGATTCCCCAGCCTCTACTCCCCAACCGCCCCCACCCACTTCTCACCCTCAACACACATCCCACCGGCCACCGGCTAGAAACTAAAAAACCATTTAATAATAATCCCCCAACCCACCACGAAACAACCGCAAACGTACAAACCGGCCTATCTGCAGACCGGATCACTTGGACACAAAAACCAATTCGTATAATCAACGCTCTGACGCTGAGCGACAGGAAAGGGAGAGAACCGCGATGGTGTTTCAAATATTAATTTTAGTTGTAATAATTATTTATATTTTAATAAATTTCTAAAATTTTATTTTTTTATATTAAAATATTAATTATTTCTTTATAAAATGAAATAAGAAAAAATGATCCTTAGTAATAATTGAGAGCACCTACAAAGATAACATACCACACACTCAATTAAACCCTCCACCCAACAAATAAATATATTTATATTAACATCTTTATATTAATAAATATTTCGTGTCTTGCATCCCATACCCACCACCAAAACAATATACAACACCAACAAACACCAAACAAACCTAAACCAACTAACACCCCTCCCCCACCCCAACCAAATAAACAAACATAATATATATCCCTTCTAGACACCTCTAACAAAACGATATAAATTAACACGTCGGATATTTTTTATATATTCAAAAGTAAACGATTACAATTAAATTAAATCGGTATAACAGCTCCCTAGATTAAATCAAGTCAAAAATTATATAATAATTAACAATATTATATATAAAAATGGTAAAAAATTATGTTTATTTATTTTTATTCCTGAGGGGGAGGGGCCCAACACTATTTCTTTTCCCGGGGCCCCAAAATGGTGTAAAGACGGCTCTGTACACACACACACACACACACACACACACATATATATATATATATATATATATATATATATATATATATATATATATATATATATATATATATATATTGCACAATGATTCAGTGGCGAGACGTCTTGATCACTTGACGCGAAGTGACAGAGGGAAGAAAGGAACTAAAACAGTTAGCGAGATATCACATTGTTTCTAAGCAAAATATGGCAATCAGTGATACAGTAAACTTTAAGACAAAAATGTTAGTGTTTGTGCATGGATAGAGAATAATAAAATATTACTGTTTGAATAGTTCATTGTGATGGTGAACTAAATTTATTTCAATTCTTAGCCACTTGTTTTCACACCATACAATTATTTAAAATATATTTACTTTACTCCCACGAAATGTTTAAACTCGTATTTGAATATTTTTTAAGATCTTTACGACTATTATGAATCTTTTAGAAATAGAGATGATTTTAAAAAGCTTTTTAAAATAAAAAGATTAAATTGTGTCCTGTCTGTGCGTCGAGCTCTTATTTGAAATAAAATCGAAAGGTGAGAGGTAACAATAATGGCTCTCAATTATTGAAACAAACTCATGTTTATTTTTAAATCCTTTATATTAACTCGTGGTGTCTGGTAGTTTGAACCCTTGATTGTCGGTCGCCAAACTTTGGATCGATTTTTAATCCACTTCCTCGTAAGCTAGCGAGCTGAGATTTAGCAGGCAGTTTCGTGGCGATGATAAAAACTATGCTTCAAAATTTCAGATCGATCGCATGTACTGTAATTAAATTATTGAATTTTTAGATTATTTTATTTATTCCTATGAATCATGTTATTTTTTTTAGATAGTGTCGCGGTGCGTATTATATTGAACAACCTTTCTGTCGCGCAATAAGGTGCGTATGTTATTGACAACACTTTTTATAAACATATTCCTGATCGGTGCGCATTATGTTAAACATGTTTTACGACACAACTGCAATTTTGTATTTTTGGATGGTCTTGCGCTGCGTATTATAATGAACATTCTTTTAGTTACGTCTAGTACATAAAGGATTTATAGTGAAAAACTTGGTTTTTTAAGTTTTTTTTTATTAAATAATTTTTCATTGACGTCATTCGTCAGCGTAGATGTGAAAATCATCCAACCAAATGATCAAAGGAATCGGGTGAAAGTTCAATAACAAGATTTAACTCAAGGTTTAACCCACGATTTAACCCAAGATTTACCCACCCTAAAAAATAGACTTGTTAGGAATAAATGAAATCGATGACATCGACATTCCTCTTCTGCCGAGAAAAGCTGAATAGAACATTGCTTGTGATCCAGTAAATATTCAGTTAGTCATGGGGTCAAGTTTATAAGTACATTTATTTATTATTTTATTTTGATATATGTATATATAAGTATGTACTTGTGTGTGCGTGTGTGTGTGTATGTGTGTGTAAAATGTTCTTAATTTTAATTTTCTCCAACTTACACACTCTGTAATTTCATTTATAGAACAATTATCAGAACATTAAAATTTTCCTTTTGTTTATTTCCTATTGAACGTTTTAAATAAAACAACTTTTGTATTAATTATTAAAAATATTTTTGTTATTTAGTATTTGAAACAAGTGCTGCCAGTAACAATTTTGGGAAAAACCTAAGCAACACGTTTATTTACTTTTTCTTAAGAAAAACCTAGATGGCTATTTTTTAAAAATAAAAAACCTAGAAACCCAGACACGGTCCCGGGAGTACAGTTTCAAACCATGTCGTAAATGATGTGACGTGTTCTGTGTGTTTCAGTAAAAGTACATTTTTTGATCGGTTCAATGATGTGTGTCACAAAAGTAAATTATTTCTTTTTAAATGTGTGTGACAAAAGTGGACGTTTCAGTTCAATCTACTGACTGGTAGGTTCAATAATTCATACTCTATTGTTATACCGCGGTATAAGGTGGCTATTGGGTGGCTATAGGGCGGCTATGCCAAGGCCATTAATTACATTACATTGACTCCCTTGCTAAATCAAGGCATTGGTTGGGTGACCGGACGTTTGAGGATCTGGTAAGTGATGGGAACTGGAGACAGGGGATAAATGGACGAGATGGGAATATTGTGAAAGAGTTCTGTGATTCGCTGATAATTAGTGAATACTAAAACAGAGAGTAGTAGTTATTCTGCCTTATCTGCCAGCTAGTATACTCAAGGATTCTAAGTGAGCCCCTGGCCACTGGTCAAACACGATACACGGCTTGCCATCAGGTCGGCATAATCAATATCTGACCACTAGCATAATTTGATACACATTCCAATTCACGATTAAAAAAAAATATGAGACCTACTACGAGACAGTGGAGAGTTCATATTTCTTTCATAAGACCCCACCAACAAAAAATAGCAGTGCTAGCACCTAACAATAAGACCCCACCAACAATAAAAAAAAACGTAAAAAACCCAAGTTTTTTACTATAAATCCTTTATGTACGAGACGTAACTAAAGGAATGTTCATTATAATACGCACCGCAACGCTCTATCTCAAAAAATAGCATGATACATAGGAATAAATAAAATAAGCTAAAAAATCAATAATTTAATTACGGTACATGTGATCGATCTGAAATTTTAATACATTGTTTTTATTATCGGTACGAAACTGCCTGCAAAATTTCAGCTCGCTAGCTACGAGGAAGTGGTTAAAAATCGATCAAAAGTTTTGGCGACAAGCAATCAAGCAATCAAGGGTGCAGACACCACGAGTTAATATAAAGGATTTAATTTTTAAAAAACCGTAAAAAACCAAGTTTTTGACTATAAATCCTTTATGTACGAGAAGTAACTAAAAGAATGTTCATTATAATACGCAGCGCCAGACCATCCAGAAATACAAAATTGCAGTTGTGTCGTAAAACATGTTTAATATAATGCGCACCGATCAGGAATATGTTTATAAAAAGAGTTGTCAATAAAATACGCACCTTATTGCGCGACAGAAAGGTTGTTCAATATAATACGCACCGCGACGCTCTATCTCAAAAAATAGCATGATACATAGGAATAAATAAAATAATCTAAAAAATCAATAATTTAATTACGGTACATGCGATCGATCTGAAATTTTGATACATTGTTTTTATCATCGGTACGAAACTGCCTGCAAAATTTCAGCTCGCTAGCTTACGAGCAAGTGGGTTAAAAATCGATCAAAAGTTTTGGCGACAAGCAAGTCAAGCATCAAGGGGCTGCAGACACCACGAGTTAATATAAAGGATTTAAATAAAAAAACCCGTAAAAAACCAAGTTTTTGACTATAAATCCTTTATGTACGAGACGTAACTAAAAGAATGTTCATTATAATACGCAGCGCCAGACCATCCAGAAATACAAAATTGCAGTTGTGTCGTAAAACTGTTTAATATAATGCGCACCGATCAGGAATATGTTTATAAAAAGAGTTGTCAATAAAATACGCACCTTATTGCGCGACAGAAAGGTTGTTCAATATAATACGCACCGCGACGCTCTATCTCAAAAAATAGCAATGATACATAGGAATAAATAAAATAATCTAAAAATTCAATAATTTAATTACGGTACATGCGATCGATCTGAAATTTTGATACATTGTTTTTATCATCGGACACAAAACTGCCTGCAAAATTTCAGCTCGCTAGCTTGCAGGAAAGTGGGTTAAAATCGATCAAAAGTTTTGGCGACAAGCGAACAAGGGTGCAGACACCACGAGTTAATATAAAGGATTTAATTTTAAAAACCGTAAAAAACACAAGTTTTGCACTATAAATCCTTTATGTACGAGACGTAACTAAAAGAATGTTCATATAATACGCAGCGCCAGACCATCCAGAATACAAAATTGCAGTTGTGTCGTGAAAACATGTTTAATATAATGCGCACGATCAGGAATATGTTTATAAAAGAGTGTCAATAAAATACGCACCTTATTGCGCGACAGAAAGGTTGTTCAATATAATACGCACCGCGACAGCTCTATCTCAAAAAATAACATGATACATAGGAATAAATAAAATAATCTAAAAAATCAATAATTTAATTACGGTAATGCGATCGATCTGAAATTTTGAATACATTGTTTTTATCATTGGTACGAAACTGCCTGCAAAATTTCAGCTCGCTAGCTTGACGAGGAAGTGGGTTAAAAAATCGATCAAAAGTTTTGGAGACAAGCAAATCAAAAGACCAACAAGGAATACAGCGCCACGATTTAATATATAAAGGATTTAAAAAAGATAACAGTGATAGCAGACTAACAATCAGACCTAAAATAAATAAAAAATCAAAAAATTTGGATTGAAGTCTAGAGCAAACAAACACCAAGGTACCTGTGTGCTCGTGCGGGGCTTACGTTTTGGGTGAGGGTAGACTTGTTGGAGTGTGTGCTATTTAGTTACTATATGCTAGCAAATACTCGTCAATATTAGCTAGAGTATGGTTGAGTAATCCGGTGTGTTGTGTACAGTGCACCAGGGTGACCATTGGGTGCTGTGAACTCGATATATTAACTCCTGTGTACTGTGTTAAGTATGTCACACATACCAGATGACCTGTGTAACTGATTGAATTGTGTACAGTGTTATATATATGTACAAATGTAAACTGGGTACTGTGTGATAATTTAACTGTGTTGATTAAACGAACAAATTGAACGGTGTGATATGTACAGATTGTCACTAGTGATAGATGTACGAACTCGTGTACTGTGTACGAAATTGTAATCAGTGTAACTGTGTAGACATATGATTAAATGTAGCAGAGTACTGTGGTGATGTAAACAGCTGTACTTGTGTGATTATGAACAAGTGTAAGTGTGATATGTACAGTGTACTGTGTATTATACATTACATGTGTTTTAACACTGTTAGTGTGGATATGTTACAGTGTTAAACTGGTGTGATAGAATGTACAAGTGTACGGAGTGTAAATGTACAAGTGTAACTGTTGGATATGTACATTTCGTATGTGTGATATGTACAAACCCTAGACAATTAATTACTTCCTAAAAAACGTACAGAGTGATGTGAATGAAAAGTACAGTAGGATGATACATACTAGGCCTAAAGTATTTACAGTTCACCGCATCCCTCTCTCGTGCTACACCCAAACGAAGGCTCCCCCGAAACGCTAACACACTACAAAAACCCACCACATTCTTACACCGTGTGATATTACAGTGTACTGTGGTGATATGTACAGTGTACTGAGTGGTGATCTAAGGTACACCGCGTGTAACTGGTGTACTGGTATTATTTCAGTGTACAGTGTATATTCAATGTATCGGTACTTGTGATCAAACATCGTTGTTTTTATACGCCACGTGAAACTGTGTGATATGTACATGTGTACTTGGTGGTGATATAAAAACATATATGTACAGTTGTCACTGTTGGTGTGCATAATATGTTACACCCAACATAAAACAATCCACGTGTACTACCGTGCGGTGTGATGAACAGTCGTAAGCTGTGTACTGTGTGATTGTGTACCCTACTGTTCTTATATGTAACAAGTGTAACTAGTGTGATAATGTACAATTGTCCTCAGTGAGTATACTATTTATGTAACAACTCTAAAATGTACCTTGAGTATACATCATGTACATATTCAACGCAGGCTTGGTGGTTTATATCTGAACCCCTGAAAAGAGAACACGTTCCTATCCTGTGCAATCCCTAAATAAACACATACGATACCAGATGTACCCAATGTGATAAACTGTACCTGTGACGCTGAGAGAGAAAGACCATTTAGACCAGAGTGCGACCCAAGTAACGATGAACCCCCCAGTGTGAAAGAACCAGGGTATGCACTCTGTAGAGATTATGTACAATAGTACCTGTGATGATATGGGTACCGTAGTACCAGTAGAAGCAGCTGAACATGTGTACTGTGGTTTGAAACCAATACCCAGACCAAGTGAACATGAGAGACTGAGAACAGTGAACTGTGAACAAATGAGAGCTGTTGTACACAACATACGACAGTGTTTAAAACACAAAAAACATAAATCTGTCCGGAGATCTTGATGTCGTAGGGTACTGCTTACAGGATACAGGAGAATGAAGTGTACTTGGTTCAACCGATATTAGAGCACACCTACCATATCAGTGTCAGTGTGTACTGGGTCATGTCATGATCTAAAAAGTAACCCCGATGCGAACCTAGGTACTAACACACCCTTCCCTGAAGATGAGAGCAATCATGGTAACAAGAGTACTAACCTCAACTCACAAATCCGCACTGCGCACCGCAAAAAACATAAGCGAACTACACTCACATGAGTACACCATGTATGTCCTAAACTCACTGTATTGAATTTAACCATTACATACAAGTGTAACTCAAGCTATAACCATCTAAGGGTACATCATATTAATCTGACTAACTACCATGGGGGTGTGCTGAGTAACTTAGGGAACTACATCGCGCGTACTGTGAGCATATAACTTATCCGCGTTTCCAGGGTCCTGCTCCTACAACCTACGTCAGCGCAAAAACCCACCTGCTCAAGGTGTAACCCCATCCGATACCGCAGTACCAAAGCGACCCCACCACAGAGAGCAAACCGAACACAGAGTACCAGGGACCTGTGTGGGTACCTGCCGACCCTTACATGAGACCCAACGCAGCAATGACTACTCGTATACACACAACAAGCCAAAGCACAACACCCAGACCATGTGAACCAGAGTCGCCAGATGCCCTATCCCCACTCATACCCCCCTGCGAGCTGAATAACCCCGACTCCTCCAGTTATATGTTAATATAACTAAGTACTATAGCCCCGTCCCCTTAAAGAACTCGTTAAGCACCAGAAATGTCAAAAGCACTATTCAGCCACACATGGTTAATTAAAAACTTGAATTTTTCTCATCCTTGTAGATAAACAGAAGACTATCATAAAAATGGAGCAATCAAGATACAATTCGGGAACTGTGGGCAACCAAGATGTAAACATATAAAAAGGGGATAAACCAAAAAAATGGAGGGGGGCGGGTGGCTGAATATTAAATTACATTAGAGAATTTCTGCGGAAATAGTCCAATATAATAAATGAGTTGGTGTTAAAACTGCGGTAAAAGCCAACACTCTGAAAAGCCATACCCACCAATATGTCAAATAGGAAATCCGTAAAATTCCCAATACCTACCATTATGTCAATATAGTGTTAAAAAAAAAAACACCCATAATACATCCGAGTAGTCAATAGTGTTTACCTAAAATACCATACCAGGGATTCAAAATGAGTACTAACCACAAACGATTGTGGATCAACCATCGACACCGCCCAACTAAAACCTACCAGTTATGTCAATAGTGGTTAAACCAAAATAACCTACCGAAATAATTTCAATATATTAACAAGGTGTGAGTTAACCATACACAACGCAAAATCACCCCCCACGCCAAAATAACCTACCAGTCATTCCTCGTCAATAGTGTTAAAGTCCAATGACCCTCACGGATAAATCCCAATAAAGTGTTTACCAACAACACTAGACATACCTACCCAATAAAATTACCAATCAGATGGAGAAATCACATTTTTCCCTATAGGCAAAATAAGGAACACAAAACTACAGGAAGTAGAACAGACAGAGTATATATTTTTTTTTTTTTTTTTGTTATTTTTTTATTGTTTTTTTTTTATATATAAACACAAGTCCAGTGACGGTAGACATACCAATCCCCTAGCACAACAAATCCACAGTAGGTAGCCTCAACTAACTTGTTTTGGCCTTATATTAATAATGGCGTAATTAGTTGAGAGAGGTTAATAATAGGTAGTGGGAATAATAAAATCTCACAGATGAGAACAATCTCTTGTAAGAACAGTTTTCTACACAGAATTTTAAAAAAAAAAAAAAAAAAATATATCTTTAGATTAGAAAACATAAAAACACAAAATTTAAAAGATACTCTTTTTTAAAAAACATAATTTGGTTGGAAAAATAATGCTTAAGCAACGAAATTTGCATCAACACAATTTGCCTGGCTTCATAAGAATCTTTTCTTTTAGCACCGGGCTCAAAGAAAGAATTGATAGCCTGAAAGAATTTGCAGCGCCATGGCTTCAAAGACTTCTGTCTGGCTTGAAAGAATTACTGGCTCTACACGAACAGAATTGGGCTGTGGCTCGAATAAAAAGAATTGCCCTCCGCTGAACAGAAAAAATTTAAGCGCTTCCAACTCAAAGAATTGTAATGGAACTAAGAATTCGCTAAGCTCAAAGTATGCTTTGCATCAAAATATTTTCTACCGCAAAGTAAGATATATTGTGCTAAGCTCAAAAGAACATGCTAAAGCTCATAAGTAATTGCAGCTCAAAGTATTGGCTACAGCCATCAACAGTATTGCAAAGCATCGAAGTTAAATTGCTAGCCTCAAAGTAATTCTTCCTAGCTCAAGAAAAGTAAAGATAAGTTGGGTTCGCTCCAAGGCCTCAAAGTATTTCGCTAGCTCCGAAGTCAATCGCTAGCGTCATAAGAAGTCTAATTTGCATAGTAGCATCAAAGTATTGGCTGAGCTAGTCAATAAGTATTAGCTAAGCTCGAAGTATTTTGGCTTCAGCTCAAAGTGATTTGCTAGCTCTCAAAGTATAAATCGCTACTTCAAAGAAATTGCTAGCACTAGTCTAAGAATTAGCTTTTTGGATTAAAAAAAAATCTCAAAAATACAAATAACATCATTGAGTAAGAAGGCGGCTCTTCTCCCGTTTACGATTAACAAAAAAAAAAGATGTAGCTACCACAATAAAATATAAATGTATAAATTTAGCAAAATTCTTGATTTCGTCTACGTTTGCTTGCATACGATTGCAACCAAAAAATAGTATATTGCCTTTGCTATTTAGACAACAAATTCACCAAAAAATGTTAATAAATTTAGAATCCGTTACATCGATGCTTAAAAACTAGGCATTTTTCTGTAAACTAGAGGATATTAATATGTTATATTGTAAATGTCAGTACGAAAGCCTGTAGTAAAAAACTAAACAGTAAAACATTTGCGATACAGTCTTTATTCGATATGGGATATTTATTCCTCCTATAACGGTTCGAAAAATATCGTAATTGGAACGTGTTATAAATATCCTGCACATAACCAAAATATGGACATCACAGACTTATTAAATATGTTTAGACAAATGAAACATGCATGAAATATTGCCAAAAAAAAGTAACGATAAGGACATAGATACAAAAAAAAAAAAACACCCGAAGTTGTCGGCGACTAACTGCTATAGAAAAAGGGACACAACACGATGAAGTCAATCCGAAAAAACTTACCAAGAAAACATGGTGGCCACTCCAGTTATTAGGGCAACCCCGCCAATACCTCCTGGCCAATTTCACACAGCCTTATCCACTCCCTCCCACTGAACAATTGCCCACAATTTGGCAGATCGCCTTACCAAAAACCTAAGTAATCGATAAAAATACCAGGTCCCATTATCCGGCCGATTTGCTCAGAGGATACTCAACAAGGGGGGGAGAGGACTGCTGTGGCGCGACTGGACGTATCAAAATAATGATTAATCTCATGCGTAAAGCTCTGCCACATAAAACGGCATTATTTCTTTGGGGGTCGGAGCTTCATAGGCACCATGGGCCAAACCGATGGTTCTATGTTTCCGTAATGTTTGTGTTGTGTTTTGTTATAGTTACATAAAAGGCAACGAAAATCTGGTAATTGCTTCAGACGCAAACTCACCCATTGAACATCGACTATTTCAAAAAGAAAAGACTAAATCAATTCGAGTCATTTAGGTAAATCACTACAGGCCATCTGAAAAAATATATTTTATTGACTTTTGGCTTTTCGCGGCTAAGATAACTCTGTATCAAGACAAATAACCATGAAAAAAACACCAAGGTTCACAAAAAAATAGCCCAACAAAAGAAAATAATAAAAAAAATTGTTGAATTCTTAGCAGTGTAGAAATAATGTCCAAGCACGTATAACATAAACGATTTTGGTTAGTGAAATTAACCAAGATTAATATCGGATTTTGTTAATGAAATTATTAAATCCTTTGCTCTTCTTATAAAGGTCATGTAGTTTAGTTATTCTGCACCAAATGGCGTGGTCATTCTAAAATTTCCCACATTTTTATATGTTGAGCCTTTTAAAGCTCTTTTTATTATTTTTTTTGTTTTTTTTCTTTTTTCTTTACATAAGGAAAAACTATATGGAAGCGAAAATCACAAAAGTTGTCAAAAATAAGATGACTTTAAGTCTTAAAATAGTATCTTTCGTCGTGTTTGTAAAGAACATCTAATAAAATGGACAGCACCGGCACCGACCAGGCATTGAAAAATGAAAATTTCATAAAGAAAAAAGATACAAAACAATCAGATAAATACTCAAATAAATATATATATTTTTCACAGCTTCAAGGCGCTGGTGACCAATACTGGTTGAAAAAAAACACGATACGACCCGTGGCGTAGCATGCCTCATAGAGGAAAGAGTGTAGCAC